>PVKC010002800.1:0-41621 GCA_004027635.1 Crocidura indochinensis
ACACTTGGTAACGCTCAGGGATTACTTCTGGCTATGTGCTCAGAAATTGTTCCTGGCTTAGGGACCATATGGGATGCTGAGGGATCGAAACGCTTTCTGTCCTAGGTTAGCATGTACAAGGCAAATGTCCTACCTCTTGTGCCACCACTCCAACCCCAGACAGAGATGTTCATTTTTGTGTACATTTATGATAAGACAATTTCATTTTTAAAATATATAATCTCTAGTGGCTAATATTAAATTTAAGAGATCTTTACAGTGCAAACTTAGAATTTCTAAGCAAACCCAGAAGTTACGAGTTGGTTCAAGTATTAGAAATTAAAAACAACTGTATCAGAAATCATATACAATATACCTAAGAAACATGCTTAATATCAAGAATATTATTATATTTCTGAACTACTTAAAAGTGAGTAACAAAATCAAAGAACAAACAAATCCTTTCGAATATTTGCATGGAGACTATCAAATTGAATGCTTAATCACCTTCCAATTTGTTTTGTATTAATTTTCTAAACATTTTCTTTCATCTGTGTTAAGTATACTAAAATAATGGTTTTTAAGTTTCATTTGTAATTTTAGTTTCTGGTTCAACTGGAATATAGAATGCATAGAAAAGATGAAAGGAATCAAACATTCAAGTAAAGGAAAAAAACAATGACTAAGGAAGGAAAAATATAAAATAAGAGATTAGCTGAATACATCTCCTCCTCATTTAAATAACACCTTATGTCAATCATTGTCATGAAAGATATACATAGAAAAATAATAGAAAAAATCCATTAATATGCAGGTAGTTCTAAATTGTTTTTAAGCTAGCGGTTCATTGAGCTCTCAGAGGGTCCACAGTGCTGAAAGGTAGTAGAATGGGCAGAACTCAGGAATGACAATCTGGCTTTTATTACAATCAATTTTTTTATTTGATTATGCTCCTAGTCAAATTTCATTATAACAATGAGTTTCTCAGCAAGGAAAAATACTTTTTAAAAGCATAATCATCAAATTGACTATGATCACAATTCATTTCTCTTAGGTAATTAAAATTTCTTTTGCATTTCAAAAGCACAAAGATTGGAGGTGGGATGGGTAAAGAAAATATTGTCCCAGTGACATATCAAATAGGCTAAAACAAGAGAAATAGTTACTAAGAATTTCACACATAACAACATTCTGTTTTGGTACGAGAAAGAGTTGAATGATTTCCAAACAGTTTTTAAAATATTTTATCTGAAAAAAATTAAGTTTTAGCATATTTACTGTACAAGGAGACTTCTCCAAAAATATTCTCAAAAGAAGGGTTAGCTCTTCTGAACATGTTCTTGAACTCATCAAAGATACCAACAGATCAACCAATATCCTCTGGCAGGCTAAATTAAAAAAAAAAGATAAATTAAAACCAGTATACAATTTAAGAAAAAGATATATACCAAGATATCAAGAGCTATCTTAAGTAATTCATAAATTACTCTAATAATCCAAAAATTTGATTAAGAAATAACAATATATTAAAAAATAACAATATAGTTAAAAGTAATCACTAGTCATTAGGGAAATAAGAATCAAAACAACAGTAAAAATATAAGATAAATTACAGCAGAGAGGCATATACAATATAAATGAACAATATTCCACAAAACTCTGAAGGGGCCGTAAAGATAGCATAGAGGTAGGGCATTTGCCTTGCATGCAGAAGGACGGTGGTTCGAATCCCGGCATCCTATCTGGTCCCCGAGCCTGCCAGGAGCAATTTCTAAGCATAAAACCAGGAGTAACCCCTGAGCGCTACCGGGTGTGACACAAAAACAAAAACAAATAAAAAAAAATTCTGAAGAAAACCAAACAAGAAAAACTTAAGAAATTGTTACAACCAAAGGAAATCTAAGACCATTTGACAAATAAATGTGATGTAATATCCTGGACAAAATCTTTGAACAGAAAAAGCCAGTATAAAAATTGAACTTCAATTTGAAATATAAATTAATATAGGCTCATTAATTATAACAAATATAATAACGCTAAATTTTAAGGGGGCAATACCAGGTAGCGTTCAGGAGTTTCTCCTGGCTCTGTGCTTAGAAACCACTCCTGGCAGGCTCAGGGGACTATATGGGATGCTGGATATCAAACCCAGTCATCAATGTGCAAGGTAAATGCCCTACCCACTGTGTTATTATCATTCCAGCCCCATAATGCTAAATGTTTAACAAGAGTGGTAACTGATAGTAATAAATATATAAGAATTACACTCAGCTCAATTTCTCTATATAGCTCAAACTGTTTTAAAAGAGGGTCTATTACTAAGAATATTAAAGAAATCTATGCAAAATTAAAATGCAGACAAATGACTAAAAACTGAACTGTATGCTTTACATATGTTTTCTATAAGTTATATATCTTTATGAAGGTTTTATTAAATATAAAGGTTAGAGCGATAGTATAGCAGGTAAGGCGTTTGTCTTACATGAGACTGATGATGGTTTGATCCCCAGCATCCCATATGGTCCCCCAAGTACTACCAGGAATGATTTCTAAGCACATAGCCAGAAAAATCTGAGCACCACCAGGTGTGATACAAAAACAAAACAAGACAATGAAAGGCTTTGTTAAAGTATACTGAAATCAAGGGCAAGAGTGATCCTACAGCAGTTAGGGTACTTGGCTTGTAAGATAGCTACCCTGGGTTCAATTCCTACAACCTATCCGGTTGTATAGCCCTCCAAGAGTGATCCTTAAGTATAAAGCCAGGATTAAGTTCTGAACACAGGCAGGTGTGGTATCCTCCCCCCCAACAAATTTTTTTAATGAAATCACATTTCTCAGAATGTCTTCAGATTAAAATGGCCAACATGGTAGGGTGGGTGGGGGAAGAAAATAAAATGGTCCACTAGTGCTGAGCATAGGAAGTAAAAAAGATACTATGTAAACAAAAGAGATGTAAATGATGTTCATGAAATGAAGGAGATGAGGAAGCTTTCTTTTAATGGCAGAAAGAGAAAAATCACTATTTGACAATACTACATGCTGATTATTTAAGTCAAGAATCATCAATGAAAAAAAAATCATCAATGAGACCAGAGACCTGGCAAGCTACCCCAGACTCACAGAGGCTGCAAGTGCCCAGCACCCACCACATGCGACCAAAAGAACCAGTAGGAGGACTGATGAGTAAGTGGCTCACTCATCAGACTGCTGAATGCGATCGATGAGTTATGGCATGGAATGGAACCAATGGGAGGGCTAACCAGTGTGGCAAGGCATGCTCACCTAGACCTCCCAGAGGGTGCAAGTGTCTGGTGCCCACCCTGTGACCCTGAAGGGAACCAACAAGACGGCATAGCAATCCCCCATCCTCCACCTTGCAGTCCTTTAGTTAATGTCCTTTAGTTAATGAATGACAGCAGAACACATAGAAAACACCACAGGGAAAGAGCACAATGGGGAAACAATGCAGAACACCACCATGCTTAGAGAATGATGATAGTAACTGCAGATCTAACAAGTGCCTAAATAACCTCTCCAATAGACTTAAGAAAGAAAATCTAAAAAATGCTCAAAGAACTCAAAGAAAACATAAGAAGAAATAAACAAACCACAAATAAGAGCCAAGAGGATATCAAAGTAGAAATGAGAAAACTTCAAATTGGAATAATAAGACTGAAAATTTTAGTAGACAGAATGAAAAACCTCACTGGAAAGTTTCTCCAACTGAGTAACAGAAACTGAGGACTGAATCAGTGAACTGGAAGATGAGGTGCATAACAATTCCATACAACAAAAGAGAATGAAAAAGAACCTTAAAACAAATGATCAGACAATGGAATGTGAACAGACAAAAATAGAAATTTCGATAAGCTCAATAGAAACAGGATAAGTGTCATTGGAGTCCCAGAAACCTAGATAGAAAATCTCCATGAGAAATAAATAGTCAAGGACATCATTGCAGAGAAACTCTCAGAGCTTAGTGCATGCAACCAAATCCTACATGCTCAAAGAGAACTAGCAAAAAAAGATCCAAAGAAAAGCACCCCAAGACACATACTAGTTACAATGACAAATATCACAGACAGGAATAGAATGTTGATGGCAGCAAGATCAAAAGAGGAAATTACATACAAAGGAGCTGCCTTAAGATTTACAGATTTGTCACAAGCAAAGCCCAAGACAGTGAATGACAAAACTCAATGAAATGAATGAATACTTCACCAAGCCAGACTTACATTCAGGTTTGAAGGAAGGATACAAAGCTTCATGGATAAAGAACAGCTCATAAACTATACAGACTCAAAATCAGCATTAAAAGATAAACTGAAACGTCTACATGAAGACAACCAGCAGAAACACCAAACTCCTACACAAAGATGACACTAAATCCCATGACAATTACCTCTCTCAAAGTCAATGGACTAAATGCATCAGTTAAGAGACACAGAGTAACAAAATGGATCAAAATGATGAGTCCAACGTTTTGCTGCCTGCAAGAAACACATCTAAATAGTCAGAACGAATATAAACTCAAAGTCAAAGGTTGGAGAACAATCATTAAAAAAAAAAAAAAAAAAAGCCTCCCTTAAAAAGATTGGGGTGGGAGCCGGGCGGTGGCGCTGGAGGTAAGATGCCTGCCTTGCCTTCACTAACCTAGGACGGACCCCGGTTCGATCCCCCGGTTCCCCATATGGTCCCCCGTGCCTGCCAGGAGCGACTTCTGAGCGAATAGCCAGGAGTAACCCCTGAGCGTCACCAGGTGTGGCCCAAAAAAAAAAACAAAACAAACAAAAAAAAAAAGATTGGGGTGGCCAAACTAATATCTGATGACACATAATTTAGACTTAAAAAGTTATAAGGAACCAAGGTGGACATTTCTTAATAATCAAGGATATGTACTACAAGAGGAAATCATACCCCTAGTCATTATGCACCTATTAAGAGGCCAACAAAATACATAAAATAATAGCTGACAAATTTAAAGGAATAACCAACAGCAACACAATAATAGTAGGAGACTTCAACACCACCGTGCCATGCATGCCTTGATAGGTCAACCCAGACTAAAACCTAACAAAAATATACTGACTCTTAAGAAAGAAATGAAAGAGTGTAGCTTAATAGATATATTTAAGATTCTGAAAACAAATGAGAATGAAGACATGAATTATCAGAATTCATGACACACAATTTAGGACACAACAAAAATGGTACTAAGAGGATTATTTATAGCTTTGCAAGCACTGATCAGGAAGAAGGGGCTTATATAAATAACTTAATGGCACAGCTTATACAATTGGAAAGTGAACAACAAAATAAACCAGAAATGGGCTTAAACCAGAAATAAATCAGAGGAAGTAATAAAGCTTAGAGTTGAAATCAACTGAAATCCAAAAAACAATATGAAAGAGTTGGTTCTTTGAAAAAATAAACAATATTGATAAACCACTAGCAAAAAAAGGAAGAGAAACTTAATAAACTGATTTGAAATGAAAAGGGAAAGATTACTACAGGTTCTACAGAAATACAAAGGGTACACAGAGATTACTTTGAGAAACTCTTATGTCATAAAATAAGAGGACCTGGAAGAAATGGATAAATTCTTGGACTCTTAAAATCTCCTAAGGGGAAACCAAAATGATCTGGCATATTGTAAAAGATCTATCACTAGATAGAAATTAAAATGGTAATCAAAAGTTTGCTCAAAAACAAAAGCCTAGACTTAGACAGATTCACTAATTCTTTCAAACCTTTCAATAGGACCTTATTGACAAACATTTTCAGCTTCTTCCAGGAAATTAAAGAAACAGAAACACTGCCAAATAATTTTTATGAAGCTAACATCACAATCATGATATCATGATTCCAAAAACAGACAGAGATGCCACAAAAAAGGGAACTAAAGAACAATATCCCTGATGAACACAGATGCAAAGTCCTAGCAAATAAAAGCCAATGTCTCATCAAGATCATACACCATGACCAAGTAGGATTCATTCCAGAGATGCAAGAATATATTAGCATACACAAGTCAATTAATGTAATATACCATATCAACAAAATGAAAAATAAAAACCATATGATCATATCAATAGTTGCAGAGAAAGCATTTGATAAGTTCCAATACCCATTCATGATATAAACTCTCAACTAGATGGGAATGAAAGAAACTTTTCTCAATATAGTCAAGGCCTTTTACCACAAGAACATGGCAAATATACCCAATGAAGAAAAACTGAAAGCCTTTCCTCTAAAATCTGATACAAGACCAGGCTCCCCTCTCACCACTCCTATTCAACATAATACTGGAAGTACTTGCCATAACTATTAGGCAAGAAAAGGATATGTAGGGTACCCAGATAGGAAAGGAAGAAGTCATGCTCTCACTGTTTGCAGAAAATCCTAAAGACTACCAAAAAGCTTCTAGAACCAATAGATTCATATAGCAAAGTGGCAGGCTACAAAATTAACATACAAAAATCAATGGTCTACTTATACACACAAAAAATGATAGAGAATAAATAGACATTAAAAATTCACAAAAGTACCACAGAAACTCACATATCTTGGACATATACAAAGGAAACTATAAAACACTGCTTCAAAAAATAAAAGAACATAGAAAATGGAGAAATATACCCTGTTCATAGACTGGGAGAATTAACACCATTAAAATGGCAATACTCCCCAAATCACTGTACAGATTTAATGCAATCCCTCTAAGGATACCCATGACATTGTTCAAAGAAGTAGATCAAACAGTCCTGAAATTCATTTGGAACAATAGATGTCCAAGAATAGCTAAATCAACCTTTAGGGGGAAAAAGGATGGGAGGCATCTCTTTCCCCATTTTTAAATTGTTTAGAAAGCAATAGTAATTAAAACAGCATGGCACTGGAATAAAGATAGACCCTCAGAGATCAATAGAACAGACTTAATTATTCATAGAATGATCTACACACATATAATCAATTAATCTTTGATAAAGAAACAAAAAATGCAAAATGGAGTAAGGAAAGCCTCTTCAACAAGTGATGCTAGGAAAACTGGTCATCCACATGGAAAAAAGCGAACTCAGACCTGAAACTATAAGGTCTATAGAAGAAAATGTAGGCAAAACACTCCATGACATTGAAACTAAAGGCATCTTCAAGAAGGAAACACACTGTCCAAACAAATGAAAACAGAGATAAACAACTGGAATTATATCAAAGTGAGAAGCATCTGCACTTTAAAGGAAATAGCAACTAGGGTAAAAAGATTACCCATGGAATGGAAGACACTATTCACCCAATATCCATCAGATAAGGGGTTAATATCTAAGATACATAAGATACAGACAGAACTTAGCAAGAAAAAATAAACAAGCAAAAGCAGGTTCATAAATGACAAAAGTGGCTTGTTTGGGGGAAAAGATGGCCAATTTAAAAAGATTCTGGGTATAATTTGCTATCTTTGTGGAAAAAAATTGGATTTCTACTTTGAGTTTGCTCAGAATTTGCATCATGTGGGTTAAATGTAAAAGACCAAAGTATAAAACTATGATTTTTGTAATGAGAAATTTTGATGTAGAGTAGAATTTTCCTTTTTGGCAATTTTTTCCTCTGTGAGTAAAAATTCAAATAATGAAAGATAATATGTATAATTAAAAATAAAACGGGGAGAAGAAATGAATAGACAATTTCTCAAAGAAGAAATACAGAATATCAAAAGGCACATGAAAAGATGTTCCATGTCACTAATCATCAGGGAGATGCAACTCAAAACAACAATCAGATATCATCTCATGCCACAGAAACTGGCACATATCACAAAAACAATAACCACTGCTGATGTGGATGTAGGGAGAAACTATCATTCATTGCTGGTGGGAATACTGTCTTGTCCATCTTTCTGGAAAACAATATAAATATTCCTTAAAAAAATGGACACTGAGCTCCCATATAATCCAGCAAGTATCCCTATTAGGGATATATCCTAGGACCACAAAAACTCAATACAATAATGCCCTCTGCACTCCTATGTTCATAGCAGAGCTTTTTACAATAGCCAAAATCTGGAAACAACCCAGATGCCCAACAACAGACGAGTAGCTCAAGAAACTCTGGTACATCTACACAATGGAATACTATGCAGTATTAGAAGAAAAATTAAGTCACAAAATTTGCCTATATATGGATGCATATTATGTTGAGTGAAGTCAGAGGGGAAGAGAGAAACACAGAATAGTCTCACTCATCTGTGGGATATAAGAAAAATAAAAGACAATATGTTAAGAATACCCAGAGATAATATAGATGAGGGCCAGAAGAACCAGTTCATAATATGAAGTTTATCCAAAGAGCAGTGAGCACAGTTAAAGCAATAACAGCACTGACAACTACCATGACAATGATAGTAAGAGAGAGAAATAGAATGTCTGTCCTAAAGTCAGGCAGGATGAGGAGGAGGGAAATGGGGGACACTGGTGGTGGGAAAACTTCACTGGTATATTTTATGATTGAAACCCAACGACGAATATGTTTGTAACCACAGTACTTAAACAAAGATATTAGGTGGGTTTTTTTTAATTTGCTTATTTTGTTGTTGTTGTTGTTGTTGTTGTTTGTTTGGGGGTCACACCTGGCACACTCAGGGGTTACTCCTGACTCTGAGCTCAGAAGTCACTCTTGGTAAGCTCAGGGATATGGGATGCCAGGATTCAAACTGGGGTCTATCCTGTGTTGGCCACATGCAAGGTAAACGCCTTAGCTGCTGTGCTATAGCTCTGGCCCAATAAATTAGTTTTGTTTTGCTTTGTTTTTTAAAGAATCATCAGTAAATGAGAAAATTAATCAGTTAACATATATTAAAAAAAAGAACATTTTACATTGTCTCAACTTACTTTTCTTAAGAGTCTTACTAGTTGTAAAGAGAAAAAAGCATTTTTAAATTTTAAAGAGAAAACAGAGAAAACATACCTTTAAAATCAGAATCTGTCTGTGTTAAAATAGTGAAGAATCCTCCCAAAAGATTTTTCACAATTCCCTGAAGATCAAAAAACAAACAATAAATTTCTTATCTCAGGAAAGAAAGCAAAAAACTAGTGTAGTGTTGTTCCACAGTCTAAGATACATATACATATGCTACATAAATAATTTCAAATCACTTTAAGAAATTATGAGTAAAATCGGTTTTCATTTTCTATCTAGGCTACTTTCTGATTTTTAAAAATAATAACCATATATTGAGATAAGATAAATTTAAAAATGATTCATTCTCAGAAGTATGGAATTTACTATGAGTTCACCAATGACAACATTAATTGTTATGCTATAAGAATCATGGGATTAATTTTTATAATATTACTTATAGGTAAAATCATACCTAATAAACAAAAAATTCTGTTCAGATAATATTAAGAAAGTTAAGTTATAAATCAGCAAATGAGAAATTAGGATATGAGTTTAATAAATATTGATCATACTTAAATGTATTTTTTACCTGTTGTATGAGTAGAAAAATATTCTTTTCTTTCTGCCTGATGACTTTCAAAAAACTCTTAAATACATGAGCAAGTACCTCAAGGTTGGCTTTACTACTGGAAAGCAAATTTAATTCCAGCATACAAATCTCAGGATATATTATTTCCCCTTGAGTGAAGTTTTCAAGTAAGTCATTGGAACTGTTTGGTGAATTGAAACCTTCTGTTTCATGCTTTAAATCTATCCCTGAAAAGAGAAAAGAAAAGAATATTTTTATTTCTTAGATATTGAATATTTCAAGTCTCATATTGTGACTTAGGACATCTAGTGATATTTTTTGTAAGATGATATTCATAAAACCATTTGATTCTACGTATTTTGAGTAATCAAATCTTTTGAACATTTAAAAGTAGCCTTAAAAGTAATATAGATGGTTTGAAGAAATAGTAAAGGAGGTAAGTTGCTTGCCTTGGGACTGAGTTGATATCTAAAGTGGTAGAGTAGTTGTGTAGCATATGTGAGGTTCTGAGTTCAATCTGAGGTATTGTATGCCCTCCAACACTGTCAAGTGTATAGCTCTAATGACCTCTAGAGTACCACCACCAGGCAAGCCCTCATGGCATATGTTTACTGCTGGGAGTGGCCTCCATATATGAAAAAAGGAAAGGGAGAATGGTGGTGTTGGTTTTCCCAGAAATCTCTGAGTTTTGAACAATCTATGTTTTTCATTCTGATTATTTATCCATTCCACACCAATGTCTTTTGTTGCCACAACTCTGTGTTGCATATTACCTGAGACTTGACTGTGCCAGACATGTGGAGCAGTACCAGGAGCAAAAGTTGGGGCCTTATGCCTACTCTCTCTCATTGAGCTATCCCTGGACCTTTTACCCACATTTTAAACCCAGAGACACAATATCATACACAATGTTGTTCCACCCTATGACTGAATTATAATACTGTAACCTAAGAAGAAATCTACGTTGAAGCACTCTTGGACGTCACATAAAAACATCTGCATTTCTGTCAGGTTTTCCTTTAGGGGGTGCAATACAATCCAAACAGTTTCTTGGTGAGTTTTTGAACAACTCGGGTCTGAGGATGCTTTTTGGGCCCTGCTGTGCTGATGATTACCCAGGGCCGCCCTAGTGGAGGCCATAGGCCTCCAGGCTCACATAGCAAATGCTCAGGGGATCATATGGTTCTGGGTATTGAACTAGGGTTGGCTACATGTAAGACATGGACCTTAAACCTCATACTATCTCTCTAGTCCAAGAATTCTCCTCTTTTTGAATGATCTCATCTTTGTAAAACATTGCCCTTGCAACACTCTTTCTGTCAATGTTTTATTCTTAAGCTTAAGGTATATACAATATAAACTTTTCAGAAAGCCTTTCTTAAGTAACCAATAACTATCACATTATCATGTTTTATTTTCTTCTTAATAGCTATTTTAAATAGTTATTACTTGTATTTTCCACTATACTGCTTATGAATATAAGTATTTTCTTCACTTTATATACTTAAGCATTCAATATTTGTGCTGTAAAATAAATCTCATTGTTTTAAAATGAATATAGTCCTTTATGGAAAATCAAATTAAAGATAATTCAACACGGAAAACTGTAAGACAATATAAAATTATAAATTGATATAAAGTGCCATTTTGGTAATTACTAATCTAATATACACATCTAATTACAACTCCATAGCAATATTTTACCATCTTCCCAAGTTTCACTATCCTCAGGATCGCTTTCACTATCTGCTTCATAACCTTCTTCAATCAAAAGTTTAAAATCAGAACATTGAGAATCTTCAGCTTCTTCAGAAAAATCACCAGGTTGGGATGATAATTCTTCAGATTGACGATTCTATAAGATCAGTTAATTCAAAGAAGTTGTAACATTTGCCTATTTTAGTCATAAAATATTAATTTCTTAAAGATTACTTAAAGAAAAATTTCAATATTCCCTTTAAGAAAAAAACGTTATACGTAACCATCATAAATTGTGAAATTCACACAGCAAAACTTTCCAGAATTTCTTAGATAACTTCATTATCAACTCAAAAGCAAATGTCTCACCCAGGCTTCAACATAGGATTAGTGCAAAAACAAGATTTCTAATTATAGAAGCCTGACTTCGACAACTATGAATGAGTAGAACTTTTCCTGGTACCATGAAAGAAAGACCTTGGAGTTGGACAATTAGTATGCCTGAAGCCTGTAACCTATCTTATGACAGGATGCTTCATGTATTGAGACACCCTGTTGTTTTTTATTTAAGCCAAGGGTATTTCCTTTCTAATCCCCCCCAACGTTTGCTGCACCTATGCAAAAACAAAAACAAAATCAAACAAACCAAACAAACAAACCAAAAAAACCCTGCCATTAACCCTTTTAAAATTTTATTTGTATCTTCTAGATAGGGGTTTCCACCTTTTCATAGAAACTTGAGACATGAATTACTTTGTCTTACCTCATATTTCTGCATCTTTCTACAAATCGAGAAAAGAAAAGAAAAGAAAAGAAAAGAAAAGAAAAGAAAAGAAAAGAAAAGAAAAGAAAAGAAAAGAAAAGAAAAGAAAAGAAAAGAAAAGAGGATAGGGCCCAGGGGCCAAGTAGTCTCAGATGCATTGGTGAAGAAAACAAAAAGGTCAGAACCAAATACCCAAGCCAAAGTCAACAATAGAATCAAGAGACCTAAACTATAACAATCTAATCTTCAAATGGACCTATTTTGTTGGTAGGCCAGGGGCAAGGGTGGAGGTATGGGATGCATGCTGGGAACTTTGGTGGAGGGATGTCAGCACTGATGATGGGAATGGCCCTAATTCATTGTCACTGTATGTCTGAAATCCAACTACATCATGAGAGTTTATTATGAACAACTGTTCATAATAATAGAGAACCTAGAAGAAATGGACAGATTTCTGGAAACATGATCTCCCAAAACTAAATGAGGAAGTAGAAAGCCTAAACAGGCCAATCAAAAGTAAGGAAATTGAAACAGTAATTAAGAATCTCCCCAAGGGGGGCCGGGCGCTGAAGGTAAGGTAAGGTAAGGTGCCTGCCTTGCTTGCGCTAGCCTAGGACAGACTATGGTTCGATCCCCGGGTTTCCCATATGGTCCCCCAAGTCAGGAGCGACTTCTGATCGCATAGCCAGGAGTAACCCCTGAGCATCACCGGGTGTGGCCCAAAAAAAACAAAAAAAAAAAAAAAAAAAAAAAGAATCTCCCCAAGGAAAGAAGTTCAGGATCAGACTATTTATGGATGAGTTTTATCAAACATTCAGAAAAGAGATAATACCATTGATCCTTAGACTATTCCAAAATATCAAAGAAATGGGAATCCTCCCTAATATCTTCTATGAAGCTAATATTATAGTCATTCCCAAAGCTGACAGAAATACTATCAAGAAAGAAAAGTACAGACCACTGTCACTGATGAACATTAATGCAAAAATCCTTAACAAAATCTTAGCAAACCAAATTCAACAACACATCAAAAAATATTATACATCATGACCAAGTGGGTTTCATCATAGGGATGCAAGGATGGTTCAATATATGCTAATCAACATCACACACCAGATCAGTAAAAGAAAGGATACAAATAACATGATGATATTAAATGATGCAGAGATAGCAACTGACAAGATCCAATGCCCATTCATGATTAAAACTCTCAGCAGAATAGGAAGTAACCTTCCTCAAAACAGTAACAGCGATCTATAAAAAGCCCATAGCTGGGCCCGGAGAGATAGCACAGTGGTGTTTGCCTTGCAAGCAGCCTATCCAGGACCTAAGGTGGTTGGTTCGAATCCCAGCGTCCCATATGGTCCCCCGTGCCTGCCAGGAACTATTTCTGAGCAGATAGCCAGGAGTAACTCCTGAGCGCTGCTGGGTGTGACCCCCCCCCAAAAAAAAAAGCCCATAGCCAACATTATTCTTAATGGTGAAAAAACTGAAAACGTTTCCACTAAGGTCAGGTACTAGGCAAGAATATCCACTGTCTCCACTTTTATTCAACATATATTAGAAGTTCTAGCAATAGCAATCAGAAGTCAAAGGACTCCAAATTGGGAAAGAGTAAGCCAAACTATCTCATTTACAGATGACATGATGATATAAATCAAAGACAATAAAGAGTTCACGAAAAGCTCCTAGAAACAATAAGCAATACAGCAAAGTGGTCAGCTACAAAGCCAAAACATAAAAGATATATTCATTTTGTATACACAAATAACAACTCAGAGAAGTAAGAGATCAAGCATTCTATCCCATTAAATAGTATCCAAACTATCAAGTACCTAAAAATCAACTTAACAAGAAAGATGAGATTCTTATACCGTGAAAACTTTAAGATACTTAAGAAGTAAATTAAAGAAGACCTAAAGAAATGGAAAAACATTCCATGCTCATGGACTGGAAAAATCAGTATCATCAAAATGACCATCTTACCTAAACTATTATATAGATTCAATGCAATTCCTATCCAAATTCCGACTATATTCTTCATGGACTTAGAACAGTGAATTATAGTTTGTGTAAAACCATAAAAGATGTAGGACAGCCAGACAAGAAACTAGGAGGCATCTACTAAAGCTACTACAAAGTCATAGTGATCAAACAGTATGTTTTTGAAATAAAGACAAACTTTCAGACCAATGGGTCAAAACAGAATATTTAGTGACAAACCTCCAAGTATATAGTCAATTAATCTTTGACAATGGAGTCAAGAACTTGAAGTGGGATAAATACAGTATCTTCAAAAAATGATGTTGGAACAATTGGATATCCACTTGTAAGAAATCAAAGATGAATCTATATCTCTCACCTTACACAAAAGTCAATTCAAAGTGTACTAAATGCCTTGAGATCAAACCAGAATCCATAAAGTTCATTGAAGAAAACATAGGCAAAACACTCTAAGATTTAGACCTCAAAGAAATCTTCTATGATAGAATGTCAATGGCAAGGGCTATAGCATCAAATCTGAGTAAATGAGACTACATCAAACCGAAGTTTCTGTATGGCAAAAGAAACATGGGCTAAAATTAGAAGACAGCTAAATGGGAGAACATTTTTGCACTCAACATATCAGATAAAGGTTTGATTTCTAGGATATACAAAGTAATCACAAAGACAAACTCCACAAAACCTAAAAACCCTAAAAAATCAGGAGAAGCAATGAACAGACAGTTCTCTGAGGAAGACCAATAGACGGCTAACAGGCACATGAAAAAAATGCTCATTATCACTTATTAGTAGGGAAATCCAAAGCAAGATAACAAAGAGATATCATCTTACACCAGTGAGTATGGCACATCCCCAAAATACTGAGAACAATCTCTATTGGTGGGGCTGTGGTGAGAAAGAATTCTCAGCCACTGCTGGTGGGAAAGCTACTTCATCCAACCTCTATTCAAAGCAGTAAGGAGGGTTCTAACTAAACTCAAAATTGATCTGCCAAATGACTCAGCAATCCCACTTTTGGGTACCTATCCTCAGGACAGAAAAGCATTCATCGATAAGGATGTATAAACACTGCTATTCATTGCAGCACTCAGTAAATAGCTAAAATTTGGAATCAACCTAGATGTCCAACAACAGATAACTGGATTATGAAGATGTGATATATATATACAATGAAATACCACAGAGCTGTAAGGAATTATGTAATCATGCAAGTTGCTGCAACATGGATGGAAGTGGAAGATACTATGTTAAATGAAGTAAGCCAAAAGAGGAAAGATAAATACAGAATGTTATCAATTTCATGTGGGATTTAGAATAACTGCATGAAGAAATGCAATGGTTTAAACAGGAGTTGTATCAACTATCCTATAGCAAGGAGAAAAAAAATGAAATTCAGTGGAGGAGAAAAACAAATAAGAAAGGATGGAGGCCAGGGACTAAGTGGTTTCAGGTGCACTGGTGGTGTTAACAAGGACAGAGCTAAATATCCAAGCCAAAGAAAAGAACAATGGAATAAAGCGACCCAAACTTTAATAATCTAAACTTAAAAATGGGCCTGTTGTTCTGGCAGAGCAGGAGGCAGGGGGTGGTGGTATAGGATGCACTCTGGGAACATTGGTGGAGGGAGGTCACACTGGTGGTAGTATTGGTGGAGGCTGACACTGGTGGTGATTCAGGTCTGAAATCCAACTATGAAGGGCTTTGTAAACCACGATAGTTTAAATAAAATAAAACACAAAGAGGGGAAATTATATTTAAGACAATGCTAGTAACATTATTATTTTGCCATATTTGTTCACAGAAAAAATTGTGTTCATACGATTTTATAAATATTTATAATATATTACATAATCAGAGAAGACATGAATTCTTTCAAAGGAATTAATTTTAAGATTTCAGAATGCAAGATGCCTATATAATACAAGTATCTCAGAAATTAAGCTTTTATCATTAATTTTTTTTCTGAATTAAAGTATTCTCAGTAGTTCTCCCACTTGGATGCCAAAAAAGCATGTCTTAGTGCTTTCTAGTGTTACTGAGATGAGCAAATGCTAACAACCATCATAGGCGATTAAGATACAACGCAGTGATTTCACTTAACTAAATCCTAGTCTAGATGTTCAAACTACATTCATCAATGGCCTAAATCCACTTCCCAACATTGTCCCTCTACTAGTCACACCCAAATACTGCAATTATATGCTATTCTTACCTTTTCAATTATAGTATCATTATGTTCAAAAACTGCTGAATGATTCCCCAGTGCAACTCGAAGCAGGGCATCAAAGAGCGGCTTTGCTAATTCTGTTTCAACCACTTTTGCTTGGAAAAGATGATCCCTAATTTCAAGCAAGATACTTTCCACAGATACTTTCTAAGGTTAAAATAGATAAAGAGACTAAGAATATTAATAACATCCTATGAGTAAAATAAACAGTGACAAAATTTGTATTTTTATTAAAGTGCATTTAAATATGACTAATATTCTACTTTACCATTGAAATCTAGTCCATTTATTTGCTTGATATAAAATAAAATGGTATTACATTTCTAGTTCTTATACAAACACCTTATTGTCGAAATTAGTAACATTTTAATTTATTGAGTGCTTTATTCATGTTTGTTTTTACATTTTAGTGAGCAAATATTAACTGAAACTTCCATTATGATTAAAAATGATCTATAAATTTCTACTTTTAGAGATTCTTTGAAACTCCAAAAAGCTCTTACATGGAATTCTTTTCTCTCCTTCTGTTATTCCTTCCTATTTGTCCTTGGGGTATAGATATTGTTTCCTAATATCCTCCCCCTGTCAGATGGCATGGTCAGAATAGGAGATAAGAAACTTATTTCTTAGGTTAGGGAAGTGATTCAATAGTAGAGTATTTTCCTTGTATATATGAAGGTCTGGATGTGGTCCCCAGCACCACAAAGGGGAAAAAAAGGTAAGAAACTGACTTCTTAGGCCTGGGAAATGTTTTAAGTGGTAGAGTACACCACTAGCACCACAGTTCTCCACCCATATATGCATGCAGACAAGATATAATAATATCATAGCTCCTTATTCTCTTCTGAGTACAAAGTATTAGAATAGAAAAGGAAGATGCCAGAGTATGTTAAATGTGTTTCATAAGAAAGGTTATATGAAACACGGGCCAGAGAGATAGCACAGTGGTAGGGCATTTGCCTTGCATGCAGCCAACCCAGGACGGATGGTAGTTTGAATCCCGGCATCCCATATGGTCCACTGTACCTGCCAGGACTGATTTCTGAGCTCAGAGCCAGGAGTAACTCCTGAGCGTCACTGGGTGTGATATCACCCCCTCAAAAGAAAGGTTATATGAAACAAAAAAGAACAAGTAGAAGACAGCAGGCATACAAACACAGAGAAAATATGTTAGGTAGAAGATCATGTACAAAGTATTGAAAGGATAACAAATGATGGCCTTTATCAGTTTAGGATAATCATTGCAGTCTGAGGGATAGCAGGAATAGGACTAAACAAGGAAGCAAGAGCTTTTGTGGGGTGGGGGTTTTTGTCTGCTATACTGAGCACAGATTCTAACCAATAATCCCAAGTCATCAAGTTTTGGGGGGGACCAAAAAGACTACTCAGAATACTTACCTTGTTCCTGCCTAATTATAGGGGAAGCTCCAGAGATTGAACAGCACCATAGATTGTTCCCACCTCCTATCATCATCCAAAGGTTATGAACACCTTCCACATGCATCTATTTATAGGCTATTTCCTTTAAAGATGGGTGCAAATAGCAAATATGAATTCTTAGCAGCCAAATGCTGCGGCAGATGCAGAGACACCAGTTTGCTGAGGGGGTGTGGGCCAGACTCACAAAAAAGATTGCAAAGATAAACTCTGATACATAATATTCATTGAACATATAGCACATATTTGAATGTCTTTCAGAGTCAGTAACTTTGTGATAACAGGCTTTTGCATTTCAACCTGTATTCAATCTATTATTTATTTATTTAATATGCAATTTTAATTTTCGGTGGTTTGAGCCACATCCAGGCTATGTTCGTGGTGCTGGAGATTGAACCCAACTTTACTCTTTCCAGCATGTTATGTTTCTTTAGGGTGAGAATTGAGCATAACCTAAACAAGAACTCCTTTGATTCTTCACCATCCCTAATACTGTGTTAAGAAGTTTCTTCAAATTTAGAATCTTTGGAAAAGCAAACAATAGTATTATAGAGAACTTTAAAATATGTACACAGGTAAATATTACTACATGAATATATGAATAATGTAGCTAAATGAGGTGCAAATTCTTACCTGATTAGGTAACTCCAAATCCACCTTTTGCTGACTAGATCTGGTACTATGAAGACAAATGGCCAGAAGGGCTTCAAAGAGTCGAATGCTCTGAAATGAGGCCTCACTTTCTTGACTTGAAAATAACTTTGACTCTTCAGGAATCACCTCAACAACTGAAACTTGTTTGACATTTACAGAAGAAATATACTGTGACTCATTCCTTTTAACACTATCCAATTCTGCTACAGGATCACTTTGTATAGTAAAAGACAAATCTTCCTTCCTTCTTATCTCTGATTGAAAACTTGTGTTTAAATCTTCACTTTCATTTACATTTGTATCTCCATCTATTGTGCCTCGCTCTTCATGACTTCTGAATGATGTCTGTATTATCATAAATATTAATTTATGGCATGCTTGGAAACCACCAAGCCTATAAAACTGTTCCTGGAAAACTGGACTCAACATGTAAAGCCAATGACACATGGACCAAATGTCTGCTGCTTGGTGCATATGTTTCGGAGAGGGCAAGACAAGGCTCTCAAGGGATAAACATGGCAGCATCTGATGCAAAGGCTCACCGGCTGTACTTTCGTAGCCAGATGTGTCTTCTGAATCATTCGCCGACTCCTTGTCAGATTCTCCTTCTTTACTTATGCAGAAGAATGCCACACAGAGGAATAAATTTATCATGTTGACATGAACATCCTGATTAACGAGTTTCCGTTTCTTTGGATAAGTTTCTTTAAGGCCAGCATAAAATTTGCTAAGATTCTGAGAAGAATCTGAGTAAGATTGCTGGCTGGGAAAAGAAGAAGTACCTATATTTAAAGATGACTTCTCTTCAACACCTATCTCTTCAATACCTGGAATTGAAGATTCTTTTTGTTGTTCCCCTAAGCTGATTATCAAAGTTTCAAAGGCTTTTAGGGAATGACTTCGAACACCATCTAAGTAATTTAATTCAATTATTTGACTTACTCCATTACAACTTAAAAACAAATCTCTTATCACCCTGTGAATGAGAGAAAAAAATACAAGAGATTTCACAGATAGAAACATAATATTATTTATAAAGATACCTGTAATATTTTACTATGTTGCAGCTGCATATAATATGTATTTAATAATAACTAATTGAGCTCATCAGTGATTATGACTAAAGTTGCAGATATGGCCAGTATATAAAATTATTTTCTAATTACTTCAACATCCCTCTTCAAACACTGCATACAGTACTCCAGTAGCATTTCTTGTTTTATTTTAAGTTTTTCTGGGGCCATACTTGGCAATGGTCAACAGTGACTCTTGATTTTGCATTCAGGAATCACTTCTGATGGTGCTCAGGGAATCATATGATATACGAGGGAGCGAACCTGGGTCAGCCACATGTAAAGCAAGCACCTTCTATACTGAACTATCTTTCCAGCCTCCAAAAGCTATTTATAGAAAAACTATATGTGTCCTAAGATAAATAAAACAATCCAGGGAAGAATATTTTTCTACAATTGGTAAAATCTATAAAAATGTATTCTTTTTTGGTTTGAGGACCACACCCAATGGTGCTCAGGGCTTATTCCTGATTCTGTACTCAAAGGTTATATCATGAGAGGCTCAGGGTACACTAGAGGTTGCCAGGGATTGATCCTGGGTTGGCTGCATGCACGGGAAGCTCCCTATCCACTGTACTATGATTCAGGCTCTTTATATATATTTTTGTTTGTTTGTTTGTTTTGTTTTGTTTTTGGATTTTGGGCCACACCCGGCGGTGCTCAGGGATTACTCCCAGCTATCTGCTCAGAAATAGCTCCTGGCAAGCACGGGGGACCATATGGAACTCGGGATTCGAACCAACCACCTTAGGTCCTGGGTTGGCTGCTTGCAAGGTAAACGCTGCTGTGCTATCTCTCTGGCCCCTCTTTATATAGATTTTAACTATCATCACCTCAACTACATTTACGTTACACACTCATAACACATTTACCCATTTTCCTAGTGGTTCATTTTGCTTGTTAAATGTACAATTACCACATAACTCGAACAATCTAGTCCTGCCTCCCAATTAGAGGGAGAAGTAATGGAGGCACCACGACCAAACAGTTATAAGATCACTAAGTAATAAAGTAGACACAGAGGGGTCACTCAATCTAGAAGCCCCTGGGGAGAGGGTGGAGGATAGGGGAGGCAGGATGGGAACAGAGGTGGAGGGAGGACAATTCAGTGATGGGAATTCCCCTGATTCAATGATTACATGTACCTGGAACATTACTGTGAACGATATGTAAACCACTATGATTAAAATAAAAATTATATTTAAAAAAATAAATAAAACTAACCTGACAGAAATAATATTTAAAAAAATGTACAATTCATGAGGAAAAAGAACCAAAATGGAAATCTGGAGATTTTCAGTTCTGTTTCAGGTGAGACAAAGGGCCTAGATCAAGAATTCTAGTATAAATATAAACCAGTTCAGCAAAGGTAGATGAAGTTCACAAATATGGCTAAGTGCTACAGAACTTTCCAATCATAGTTCTATGTAAACAAGGTCAAGTACTGTGTCTAGATTTTAAAAGTATTATAAAAATCATAATGTGTTATATTTATTTACAAGTTTTTGTGTTGCTTCACAGTCTAGGATCAAACCCCAGGATCTTATACATATGAGGAATGAACTGTGCAACTTTGAGCCACATCGCTACCTTATTACAAGTTTTTAAAATGACATAGAGATTGATTTGAAAGTTACAATCACCTTTTAGAGAAAACATCATTTGTAAAATTATTTTGTAAGAAACAGACTTGCAAGTTACAATGGGCTGAGTACATGCTTTGCAAGAACAAACTCTGAGCTTTTTCAGGTGATTTCCCAAGCAACAGCAAGAGCAACCCCCAGAGAGCAGGGAATAGACTCTGTAGCACTGTAGGGTGTGAACCCAAAATTACAAAAGGAAAATGATACCAACTTGTAGATCACAAAATCTGGAAAATACAGGGGCAATTCTAATTAATTTTTATCTACTATAATACATAAAATAAATTAAAATGCCTGATTTTATTTACTTATATATTATAAAATACATTATATTTATATGCAATATACACATTACAAAGTAATAATGTATAATACTTATATATTATAAATATATTTATATACTGCTTACGAGAGACATGTGAATGTATTATTTTAAAATAATTCTCTTACAAGAATGTCATGGGTATCTTTAGAGGAATTGCATATAAATCTGTACAATCCTTTGGGGAGTATTGCCATTTTAATGATATTAATCCTGCCAATCCATGAGCAGGGTATGTGTCTCCATTTCCTTGTATCCTCTCTTATTTCTTGAAGCAGGCTTTTGTAGTTTTCATTGTATAGGTCCTTCACCTCTTTAGTTAAGTTGACTCCAAGATATTTGAGTTTGTGTGGCACTAATGTGAATGGGATTTTTTTAAATGTCCATTTCTTCTCTATCATTATTGGTATATAAGAAGGCTATTGATTTTTGCATGTTAATTTTGTAGCCTGTCACTTTGCTATATGAAACTATTGTTTCTAGAAGCTTTGTGGCATGTTCTTTAGGGTTCTCTAATATAGTATCATGGCATCTGCAAACAGTGAGAGCTTGACTTCTTCCTTTCCTATCTAGATGCGCTTAATATCTTTTGCTTGCCTAATCGCTAGGGCAAGTATTTCCAGTACTATGTTGAATAGGAGTGATGAGAGCGGGCAGCTTTGTATCAAGATTTTAGAGGAAAGGCTTCTAGTTTATCTCCATTGAGAATAGTATTTGCCACTGGCTTGTGGTAGATGGCCTTGACTATATTGAGAAAAGTTCCTTTCATTCCCATGAATTTTTATCAAGAATGGGTGTTGGACTTTATCGAATGCTTTTTCTTCAAAGAAGTGGATCGAACACTTCTGAAATTCATTTGGAACAATAAACACCCATGAATAGCTAAAACAACCCTTGGGAAAAGGAATATGAAAGGCATAACTTTCCCCAATTTTAAATTATATTACAAAGCAATAGTTATTAAAACAGCATAGTATTGGAATAAAGACAGATCCTCATCAGTGGAATAGACTTGAGTATTCAGAGAATGTTTCCCAGACACACAACTAATCTTTGATAAAGGGGAAACAAATCCAAAATGCAAGGAAAGCCTCTTTAACGAGTGGTGTTAGTACAACTGGTTAGGCGCTTGCAAAAAAGTGAACTCAGTCCCCCATCAAACATCATGCATGTAGGTCAAATCCAAATGGATTAAAGACCTGATATCAGGCCTGAAACCATGAAGTATATAGAACAACACGTAGGTGAATTACTTCATGACATTGAGACTGAAGGCATCTTCAAGGTGGAAATAGCATTCTATAAACATGTGGAAGCAGGGATAAACAGATGAGACTATATTAAGCTGAGAAGCTTCTGCACCTCAAAGGAAAGTGCCTAGGATAAAAAAGCCACCCACAGAATGGGAGAAACTATTCACCCAATACCCTTTAGATAAAGGGCTAATATCGAAAATATACAAGGTACTGACAGAACTTAATAAGAAAACAAAAAAAATCTAACCCCATCAAAAAATGGGGAGCAGAAATGAACAGACACTCAAAGAAGAAATGCAAATGGCCAACAGACACATAAAAAATGCTCCACATCACTAATCATCAGGGAGATGCAAATCAAAACAACTATGAGGTACCATCTCACACCTCAGAGACTGGCACACATCACAAAGAACAAGAACAATCAGTGTTGGTGGGGATGTGGAGAGAAAGGAACTCTCATTCACTGATGGAAATGCCATCTAGTACAGTCCTTATGGAAAACAAAATAGAGATTCCTTCAAAAACTAGAAATTGAGCTCCCATATCAAAACAAAAATATAATTCAAAAGTACCTTCCTCACACTTATATTCATTATAGCACTATTTCCAATAGCCAGACTCTGGAAACAACCAAGATGCCCTTCAACAGATGAATGGCTAGGCCCGGGAGATAGCATGGAGGTAGGGCGTTTGCCTTTCATGCAAAAGGTCATCAGTTCAAACCCCGGTGTCCCATATGGTCCCCCATGCCTGCCAGGAGCAATTTCTGAGCATGGAGCCAGGAGTAACCCCTGAGCACTGCCGGGTGTGACCCAAAAACAAACAAACAAAACAACAACAACAACAACAACAACAAAACAGATGAATGGCTAAAGAAACTGTGGTACAGATACACGATGAAATATTATGTAGCCATCAAGAGAGATGAGGTCATGAAATTTTCCTATACATGGATGGACGTGGAATATATTATGCTGAGTGAAATAAGTTAGCTGGAGAGAGAGAGACACAGAATAGTCTCTCATATATGGGTTTTACGAAAACTAAAAGACATTATTGAGTGCTCACTTTGGCAGCACATAAACTAAAATTGGAATGATAAAGAGATTAGCATGGCCCCTGCACAACAATGACACAAAAATTCGCAAAGCATTCCATATTTTTTCTCTTTTTGGTTTTTGGGTCACACCCAGCAGTGCTCAGGGGTTACTCCTGGCTCCATGCTCAGAAATTGCTCCTGGCAGGCACGGGGGACCATATGGGGCACCGGGATTCGAACTGATGACCTTTTGCATGAAAGGCAAACGCCTTACCTCCATGCTATCTCCCGGGCCCCCAATATTTTTTCTATAAACAAACAAAAAAAAAGACATTATTTAAATAATTCCCAGATGAGGGCTGGAAGAACCGGCTCACCATAGGAAGCTCACCAAAAAGTGAGTTCAGTTAGAGAAATCATTGCACTGAGGACTATTATAACAATGTTAATATGTAAGGGAAGTAGAAAACCTGTCTCAAATACAGGCAGGGGTTGGGAAGGAGGGGAAGGGAGCATTGGTGGTGGGAATGTTGCACTGGTGAAGGGGGTGTGTTCAGTTTATGACTGAAACCCAACTAACAATCATTCTTGTAATCATGGTACTTAAATATTTTATATTTAAAAAAATTATCTTACTATACAAACTCAATTAGCATTATTTTATGAATATGCAAAATCTTACATAGTTGTAAATAAAAATTTTTAGATATTGGATTTTTTTTTTTTTGGTTTCTTGGGTCACACCCAGCAACACTCAGGGGTTATTACTCCTAGCGCTACACTCAGAAATTGCTCCTAGCAGGCTCCAGGGACATATGGGATGCCAGGATTTGAACCACTTATCTGGTGCAAGCAAGGCAAATACCCTACTGCTGTGCTATTTCTCCAGCCCCCATAGATTTTGTATTTTTTAAATAAAACCTTCAATTTTCTCATGGTCAACGAGATCTTTTCAAACACTTTTTTTTTTTTTTGTCTTTAGGTCACACCCGGCAGCGCACAGGGGTTACTCCTGGCTGTATGCTCAGAAATTGCTCCTGGCAGCCTTGGAGGACCATATGGGATGACAGGATTCGAGCCACCCACCATCCTTCTGCATGCAAGGCAAACGCTTATACCTCCATGCTATCTCTTTAGCCCCTGTAAACACTATTTTTAATGGCTAATAGTATCCCATTAATAAATGTAATTAATTGAATCCTGCTCCTGCTATTGTATGTGTTGTATTACATTTATTTTTTTCTTCAGGAATGCATTTAAAATTTCTTTATCATTTGTTTTTTGGACAACACCCAACAATGCTGTGTTACTCCTGAGCATTATTTATGCTTTTTAACAGAAATTAAAATCAGTGACTTTGCTCTCTAGAATAAATACCCCCCAAATAAAAACTAAATGTAGGTTTTTTGGATCATTTGTGGCAAGGTTTGGGGCTCCTACAGAGTGCCAGGGATTGAACCAAGGTCAGCAACACACAAGATAAGTGCCCTATCCACTGTACTCTCTGTCTAGTCCAGTGTTTTTTTAAGTCGTTATGAGACAAAAATACTTTTTATTATTAAAAATTAAGTATGCCAAAGAATAAAAGTAGGATCAAAGAGATAGGTCAAAGTGCATGCTTTGACATCGGGTCCTCAGGATTGATCTCTGATAGTGTATGATTCCCCAAGTACTCAAGGAGTAGCCCTTGAGTTCTATTGGCTATGGCCTGTGAAATCCTCCTCCCAGGAAAAAGAACTGAAGGGTCAAATGATTATACAACACAATTGACAAGGTCCTAGAATAATAATGGTTACAAATTCAAATGCATACATTTTATCATACATTCCAAAACACACAATAAGAAAAGAAAATCTATATAGATGTACATATACAAACCTTGATTTTAGCAGCACAGGCAGAGTTTTTAAATAAATCTGAAGCACTTCCTGAGGCAAACATTGGTTATGATGGCTACATACATGAGTGTGAGCTGAAGTAATATTAAGATGCTGACAATGATGGGCTAGTTCAACTCCTCTTTGAAGCACAGGATTAAATATGTAATTGTACAATTTCCATTGAACTACTACATTCCCTTTCTGAATTAAATTGCATATATGATTTGCAATTTGCATACTATGTAGTTTGTCATCTTCAAAAACAATTTTTTGATAAGCCTCCAGGGCATCCCATTTCCACAACAAGTCTTCAGAAACAGTGCTGGGAAGGATCCCTTGAAATCTATGAGAAGAGCTGGATAAACTTGAGGAAGGCTCAGCATCACATGAGTTTCCCTGCAGCGCTTCTTCAAGTTTGGCTAATTGATCAGAATCAACAGTACAAATATTGCAAGTTGTTTGTTTAATTTTTTGTGATATCTCAGCTCCTCCCAACTGATCCAAAAGAAGTTTGTTAAGTATATTCAGTATATGTTGCTGAAAATTCCTTAATGCTGGCAATTTAAAAGCATGTAGCAAAGGAATGATGACAAATTTGGGGTCCATACAACAGCATATTCCAATGTTATTAATACCTGATAGAATTTGGACACAAGTGCTACTCAAGGAAGACTGCTGCAGTAGGCGCAAGCACTGGTGAGCACATACTGCAATACAGCAGCACCGCTCAGGATAATAAATATCTCCATCTGCAGTCTCGACAAAGGGATTTCTGGAAACCTGATTTTTAAAAGCTGAAACAAGAACACCTGAGAGATCTCTGTGGTGATGCATAAAGTGAGAATATTCACATCGTCTATGCCTTTTTCTTGTACACATTGAATGATGAAGTTGCTCTGATTTCACCTTTTTGACAGTGCTCATGATTTTCATCACATTATTAATTAGAGTTTTCAAGTGTTCTGAAGCCTCAACAGGAACTCCATCTCTTAAAACTAGCCATTCCATTTGAAGAACTGCTGTTTCAAATAAATTAAAACCATGATGCTGAATAAATTCTTGGACCAAATCCATGGCTTGACTAAAGAAGAAGGGATTTGAAGCTGCACTTTGAAGACAACAGATAAGGATCTGTAGAACTCCTTCCAGAAGCTCGGGTAAAATAAGGGCTCGATGACGATATTTTGAAAACACAAATCCTTCCTGAACTTCCTGTAGTGTTTTCTTTAGTCGTGGTGCAAAAGGGTCAGGCTGTCTTTCCAGACAAGTTCTAATTTTTAAAGCTGTTCTAAGCAATTCTATTAAATTTTTTCTAAGACTTTCTGGCATCACCTCTGCAGTACTAACATCTACTGACATAAGATGCAATACAGTTCGAAAAAGCATCCGCTGAATCAAAGCCACTGGCTCTTCTGTCCAACCTGGAACTATCTGACTCCCTAAACTACTTCCTTGATTACAACAGTCTCCAAAGCCTGCTAGGAATTCAGTCAATGTGGGTACTACACTGGCAGTTAGAGCAGAAT
Organism: Crocidura indochinensis; assembly: GCA_004027635.1. Taxonomy (NCBI): domain Eukaryota; kingdom Metazoa; phylum Chordata; class Mammalia; order Eulipotyphla; family Soricidae; genus Crocidura; species Crocidura indochinensis. The sequence continues at coordinate 26,992 of PVKC010002800.1, forward strand.
TATGATTTAATGTAATGTCAAACTTACAAACTTTTTCTAATAAAGACAACAAAACATGACACAAATCAAAAGGTGTATTGTTCATTTGACTGATAATAGACAATGCAGCTGGCTCACTTAAAATATCAGTGTTTGACTCCTGTCTTGAAAGGATCTCTCTGGAATTTTCCAAAGCCATGGTATCAGTAGGAATCTGTTCTTCTTTGGATGCTAAAGGGTCAAATTTAGCTGCAAGGTGGTCTTCTTTAGTAGACTGTGAAACAAAGTGCTGTGTCATGTGGGACCTTCTATGCTTATTTGTTGTTATACTTTTCTCATCTGAATTGGCTTCTGAATCTGATGTGGAAAGTTGAGTCTTTCTTGCATCTCTTATTGAATAGCGCTGAGTAATTTTACGTTGTCCTCTGCTTTTTCGAAAAATGTTTACTTTTGAAGAAACCTGACCAGAGGGGGTACTTCCTTCTAAATATAGTTTTTCCTGAGTAGATCTTTGTGAACTTGAGTTTTTTTCTTTGGTCAGGATTATATTGGCTGAGAATGGTAGATTAAAATCTAATAAAATGAAAAAGAACATTTAAAATATTTTTAAACTCCTATTTATCAGTCACTTGAGGACATTATCTTCAATGTATTTACATATCAGGCCTTACTGTCTATAGAAATTTATTGTCTTTGGGTTTCTTCCACCTACACTTACCCTTCTCATATAGTATTAGTTCAAAGAATACAAACTGATTTGGAAAGCAGCAAAGGAAACAGAATTAGTAAAGTAAATCTGATCCAAAATAATATACTGCATTCAAATATTAGCATAGAGTCTTGAAATTGTCTTGCACTTATATTTATACCATCTTACAAATACCCAATAGGGTTAATAATGAAAATATGGGACTATGTTATATTATATTCTCAAAATGTATTTTAGTTTACTTGAATATTTTCCAAAAGTACTTAAAAAAATCATTGAACAGGGGCCCGGGAGATAGCATGGAGGTAAGGCGTTTGCCTTTCATGCAAAAGGTCATCGGTTCGAATCCCGGTGCCCCATATGGTCCCCCATGCCTGCCAGGAGCAATTTCTGAGCATGGAGCCGGGAGTAACCCATGAGCACTGCCGGGTGTGACCCAAAAACCAAAAAAAGAAAAAAAATCATTGAACAGCTTTTGTTCAATTTGTTCAACTGAAACAGAGATTTAAAGAGTTCTTTATCCAAAATAATTAATGAGCACATGTACCTAAACAGACATAAATAAAGGTATCACTATCAGCACTATGTCATTCTAGTGCCTAGAATCTGAGGCCTGGTACATGGGCAACACTCAAGCATTTCCTATGAGGGCTAAATCAATTTTCCTCAATAATTTTTGAGACAATAAAATTGAGTTTTACTTTGCAATAATACAAATAAAAATATTCTTGTCATTTAGAATGAAGTCTTTAAAGATATGGACTTTAAATCCCCCAAAAGGTTAAAATTAAAAAGAAATTTGACAAAGTCTATCTATTGCAAAAGAACCAAGCAACAAAGACAACCTCCCGCCCTCAAAAAGGAATTATATTTCTAGAATTTATCCCCTGCATTTGGGTCAACCTCAGTGGTGCTCAGAAACTATCAGAATTACAATGAGAAGTGGTAAGGAAATATGGGGCTGGGATATTGAAGTCAGGGTCTTATACATGCTAAGTTATGTTCTCTCTTGAGTTATCTCCACAGACCCCCAATCAGATTTCTGAAATGATAATTTGTGAATTTCACAAAGTTAGAAGAAAATGAGACCAAGGAATTAGCAAATCAATAAATAAGCAAAGAAACATTATAAGGCCCTTCAATCATTCCCTAAAAAGAGATTTCCAGGACCGCAAAGGACTAGAATTCAGATTTTGAAAGGAGTTCCAAGTTTGATCCTTGGTATGAGCACCAGGTGGTTCCTCTGAGCACACCTGGAGGTAGCTTCTGCTCATACCATTGAATGTGCCCCTCCCACACATACAAAATAGACCTCTACTTCCAAAGTATACTTTAAATGCACATGATATTAAAATTTAATTTAAAAGAAATTATGGTTCTCAAAAAAAATCAGTGGTTCTCAGTGAACTATTCCTAGCTCTATTTATGATGATGAATTGATTAATCATGAGTGATTCCAAGGGGATCTATGGGTTAAAACCAGGATCAAGGCAACTAGAGAGCCTGAGAAATAGCACAATGGGTAGGTGTTTGCCTTGTCTGGGTTGGATCCTCAGAATCTTTTTTTTTTTTTTTGGTTTTGGGGTCACACCCGGCAGTGCTCAGGGGTTACTCCTGGCTCCATGCTCAGAAATTGCTCCTGGCAGGCACGGGGAACCATATGGGGCACCAGGATTCGAACCGATGACCTTCTGCATGAAAGGCAAACGCCTTACCTCCATGCTATCTCCTGGGCCCCAGATCCTCAGAATCTTATATGGTCTCCCAAGCACTTTCAGGAGTAATTGTTAAGTGCAGAGCCAGGAATAACCCCTGGTTATTCCAGGTATAGCCCCCAAACCAAAAACCAAACAACAACAACAAAACGATAAATTACAAAATAAGAGAAAATTGCAAGGCAACTATATTAAACATCTGGCAGTTTATAATCACATAAATTTTAAGGGGGAAAATATTAATCCCAGGACTAGAACTTTTAAACAAAATTTTATATAATTAATATTCTAATACTTTTGTTTTGTTTCTTTTTGGGGTCACACCCGGTGATGCTCAGGGTTACTCCTGACTCTGTGCTCAGAAATCATTCCTGGCAGGCTCAGAGGGACCATATAGGATGCCGGGATTTGAACCACTGACCATCCTGAGTACTCTGCATGCCAGAAAAACACCCTACCACTGTGCTATCTCTCCGGCCCCTCTAATATATTTTAGTAACAAACTTAATATGTACAGTATTGAATTTAAGTATAATCCAGAATTGAAGTAAAGTGTCCCTTAAGTCTGTCCTTTAAAAGCCACATTAGGCTTATCCTTACAGTCTGCATTCTCTCCTTGAATATGTATCTCACTTGCTTGTCTCTATCTTTCTTTACCTACTGTCTATCTACATATAAGGCCATATTGTCTCGAATACATATTTCCTCTCTTTCTCTGCCCTCATATCTTCCTAAGTTTTGTAAAGTTTCAGTTAAAAAAAAAAGCCATCTCGCTTCAGAAACTGAAGCGATAGTGCAGTGGGTATGGCTTGCACACAGCCAACCCATGTTCAATCTCTTGCATCCCAGATAGTCCTTAGAGCACCACTAGGAGTAATTTCAGAGTATACAGCCAAAGAATAATCCCTGAGCATCACCAGTGTGGCCCTCAAACCAAAATAAGAACCAAAAAACACCTTATTTCCAAAAATTCAAATAAAATAAAAAACAAAAGCCACATTAGACAAATTAATCTAAAACAAATACTACATACAAAAGTAACTGATAAAGTACTAGCAATAAATAGAATGTAGTCTTTAAAATAAGGAAGGCACTTAAATTTCTTTCTTCAAAGCTTTCACTATTTGTAATAGGGAGATAGTGCAAAGAGTTAGAATGCACGCTAAAAAAAAAGCCTCGGTGCTTCAGAAGTGATTGCTTCAATACATTATTAAAATAAAAATGTGTTTGTTGGGGTAGGGGAGAGAGTACAGCAGTCTACCCAGGTTCAATTCCCATCATCCCAATTGGTCCCCTCAAATCAGCCAGGAGTGATCCCTGAGTGCAGAGCCAGAGTAACCCAAGAGCACCAGCAAGTGTAGCCCGCAAAATGTGCTACACTGAAGAATTTTTCATCTACATATAATACTAACGTATATTGTTCTGAATTCAACGGAATCAACCATTAAGGCAGAAGTAACTTTTTCATATGACTTTGTCCTCAGTGGGATTTTGCTAAGACAAGTGATAAGACTAAGAGATAAAACATACCTGTTGCCTTTCCTTCCTGAACAGGTATCTTCCATACCAGTGGAAGAAGTGACAGGAGAAGAGTCAGGAGTTCTTCTCTACACGTTAATGTCTATATTAGAAACAAAAGATGCCTTCATGTTCTGAGATCATGAAACATTAATTCCTAATACTGATCTCAAGTTAACGTTCCCTCCCTTATCTTTGAAGGTTGTACTTGAGAAGCAAAGAGTCGAATGATCCTATATTAAATTCAACTCAAAATGTGGTACTTTTCACTTTATAAACCTTCCCAGTGACAGAAGAATTTAAGAGTACTTGATGGTATTTGTCACATTCCTGCTAATATTTAAAAAAATAACAGTTGTAACATGCACACTGCAAGAATTCTTCATCTATGAAAAAAACAGAGTAAGTGAAAATGAAGTTATACCCTATCTCACTAGCAAATCAGTAACAATGATGTTACTAGAAAAATGCAAAGTCTTCATGCAGTTAAAGGTCAAACAGAGAATACAACTTTTAACAAAGAAACTGAAATTATTAATACGTAATATGAAAATATAAGACTTACTATTATTAGTTAAGGTAATCCATTAAATATTTATTGACTGCACACTGTTTTCCAAAGCACTTCCTGTCTTACCCATTCTGGAAGATACGGTCCAACAAGCCCTGGAGAGGGTCCCTCAATTTGGTCCATCAAATACAAGCATACAAACAGTTAAAGAACAATAAAAGACATGTAGATGAATAAGTTCCCAGGTGCATTGTAAATAGTCATTTATGAATTTGGAAAAAGTCATAATCATTGTCTTAACCATAGAAGTGAGAATGGAGGGAAATCTTGAAAGAGTGTAGTCAAGGAACTAAAACAATCAAGGTTAATTTCATTACTTCAATTCATGAAAATTCAATTTAAAAAACCACTAATCCCTGTATAAACAGAAGTAGGTAGAGAGAATAGACTGATCTGTGTCACAGGAAAAGAAGTAATGAGTCAAATGAGAGACAAAGGTGATTTGAAGTCTCTGACAGTAAAATTGAAGGGAAAAATTGTGTCTGAAACTGTAAGGTAGAAATAAAATTATTTGTTGCTGACTGCTTATGGGAATAGGGAAAATATCCTAAAGAACTTGAAAATTTCTGATTTTATGCAAGCAGATGACTGATAATGTACTAAAGAAGACAGAATTTTAAACAGAAAATTTTAGAATTTTAGAATTCTAGTAGTAAACTGGGTTAAAGGTGATGAATTCACTTTTTAAACTTGCTGAGTTTGATATCCTGGCAGTATATCCAAATGGATGGCTGAAGCATAAAATGGAGCTGACACATAAAAAAAAAAAAAAAAAAAAAAAAAAAAAAAAAAAAAAAAAAAAAACGAACTGAAGTAAATTAAAAAAGATATAGTAGGGCAGAAGTCAAGGACCTGTAAGACTTTGAAGGAGACCATGCCAAATAACAAAAGCAGATTGATGAAAATGAAGCTCTAGTAAAGACTTAAGGATGGCAAAAGCTTGATAAGTCTTTGAAGAAAGACTTTGAAAAAAGAAAGTAACTTCCCCCCCCCCAAATAACAAGAACAATTAAAATTATTACAATTAAATTTAAAAATATATCTGTCAAGTATTCAGATCAAGGTGGGAGTGAACCTGGGGTAATTTGTGGAAGGATGGGGTCACAAGTGATAGGATTGGAGCTGGAATACTGTATGCCTAAAACCCTATTATAAACAACATTGTAAAGCATGCTATCTAAATACAGCTTATTTTTTTCTTAGAGAGAAGTTCAGGGGTGGAGAATAAATCTAGTCTAAGTAGCATTTAGTAAGTGTCATCACTAGGAATCTCAACAATTTTAATGGAGTGGGGTTAAGGTGCAAGTCAAATGACTACATTCAGACTAGACTGAAGAGACAAAGAGAATGAGGAAGCAGGGATATAACATTTACACTATTTCTAGTAGTGTCCTGGTCATAGAAGAGGATCAAAATTCTTCAAAAGTGAAACTTGAGGGGCCGAAGTAATAGTACAGTGGTAGGGCATTTGCCTTGCATGTGGCTGATAGAGAATGGACCTTAGTTCAATCCCCCGATGTCCATATGGTCCCATGAGGCAGGAGCAATTTCTGAGCACATAGCCAGGAGTAACCCCTTAGCATCACAGGGTGTGGTCCAAAGAGGAAAAAAAATAAGTGAAATTAGAGTGTCTTTCCAGAAGACCCTCGTAGAAATAGTTCTTCACATACACTACCGACCAGGAAGATAGTTCAAGTGATAGAGCAAAAGCCTGGCATCTGCAAGGCCCTAAATCTGATCCCCAGCCCTGTATGCCTCACACTGTTGAGTCTGGCTCCTAAGTACTGCTGACATGGCCTCTATTTAAAAAAATAAAATTTAGAATATCATAACCACACACACTATTCTTGGAATTCTCCTATCGTCTTCCTTTCCTTCTGCCAAATAATAATACTCCAGATTTTTGTTCCACAATGGGGAGATTACTCTAATCCCTCTTCAATAAAATTTCATGTTTCTGATTTCTTCCTAGTATAGCAACAACTAACACAAACCAGTAAGTTTATGTCTAAGTGTCCACTTTCTTCTTCCATCCACTAAACAAATATTTAGTAAACTCCTACTATGTGCCAGGTACTTTGGGTTCATTGGAAAATAATAAAAACAATATTCACATTTTCACAAAATTGGCTATTCTAATAGGGATGACTGAAAGTAATATGGAGAAATATAAGAACATATCAGAGCACACTTTGCTATGAAGAAAATTAAACAGGGAAGGGATTACAGAGTGATGAAAGGGAAGAAATTTAGAGAGCCTAATCAGAATGGGCCAGCTGAACAGATAATGATAAGAAAGCATCCATGTATGATTTAAAGGGCAAGGGCTCATAGAAGCATATGAAGAGTGGAAATGGATTTGGTTTTCGCTCAGTACAGGACATAAGCCCATGTACAGTTGGAGCACAGCAAGTGAGAGAAATATGCCCAGAGGGTACAAGTCAGTGAGGTGGAAACAATAGGTTTAATGTGAACGTACAGGCATTCAAAGGATTTGATTCATTTCTAAACATGACAGGAAATTATTTCAAACATTATGTGTTTCCCAGTCTTCTTAATAGCATGGACTCTAGCCCTTAGTCATAACCTTTCTTTTATGCCACCCTATACCCCAAAACATATTTGGATGTCTGAAAAAATGTTTATCTGAACCAATGATCTAAATTTTTTGTTGTTGTTGTTGCTTTTTTTTTTTTTTTTCGGTTTTTGGGTCACACCCGGCAGCCAGGGTTACTCCTGACTCTATGCTCAGAAATAGCTCCTGGCAGGCTCAGGGGACCATATGGGCTGCCAGGATTCGGCCACTGTCCTTCTGCATGCAAGGCAAATGCCTTGCCTCCATGCTATCTCTCCGGCCCCTGATTTAAATTCTTGATACAAAGTAAACATTGTCTCAAAGGGCTCATTTCCATGTGCTTTACTAAAAATTAACAAAATTTCAATGCCTTCCTATTCAGGTATACGGCTCACTATGTTTTAAAGATAACATTAAAATGTATATAGCCTTAATTTTTTTTTAAATTTTGGCATGTCATTCCTGCGAACTCCTGCTAATCTGTCTTTAGCAGAACTCAGAACATTCTAAAGGAGCTTGCAGAAACCACAGGGGTATGTGAAAAAGTGCCTGAGACATACTTTCCTCATAATATTGCCCTGACCACAACAGTACACTGGCAAAATCATCACTGCTATGTGACAAGCATTCTGCCTCTGGCACTCGCCTGACATAGGGTGTCAACCTCTCTCACTCCCTCACTAACCTCACTACACCAACTCAAGATTACTGTTTTTCTCCACTCAGAACTTCATGCCTTTTGTCTCCATTTTATCCAAAGCTCTAGGAAAGGATAAGCTTTAAAAAATATGAGATTAAAGTCAGTTCAGGTCTTATTTTTCACTCCTAAAGGATACCCCTCAATCATACCACCCAATTAATACAATGGAGGTAATAATTATTTCATACATAATCACAATAACTTCAAAAACAATCATTGGAGTTGTTCTCTCTAATCTTCTGGCAGTGGTCAGTGGTTATTCCTAGCTCTATTCAGGAGTAGAGTCTTCTTAAAGATGCTCAGGGAACCATATGAGGCACTACGTTTGTTGAACTGAGGTTCCAACTAAGCAAGCATCTTACCTCCTGTACTCTCTCTGGCCCCCTATAGCTTTAAATCTTATTTGATCCTTAAATTGATCTCAAGATGTACTTAATGGACTACATCATAAACCCGATGCCATGATGCAATTATACTTCAAGAGTCCTGGGAGAGAGTGAAAGTGGGAGGAATACTGTACTAATAACTGTAGACTGAAAGTAGACTATGGGAGATAAAACATGGAATAATTTCATACTAGAGTGATGAAATGTGTGTTCCCATCCCTTAAACTTGTGCTCTGACCAACAGAACACAGCAGAAGCGATAAATGACTTGCAGTTTTGCCTCCCATACTCTTGCAATGCTTCCAACATTGCATAATGAAGTTGATACTAGTTTACTGAAAAAGAAAAGGCCTTATGGATAAGACTGAGGCAGCTGGCTACTGGCCAAGTCAACAGCCCTTAGTCTTTCTGCCAGCTGATTATTCAAATGTAAAACCAGCTGAGTACAAGGTACAGAGATGGCTGTCCAGCTGAGCCTGCCTGAACAGCCAACTCTCAGAATCATTAGCAATTCAATCATTGTTTTAAATCACTATGTTTTTGTTTTTGTTTTTTAATTTTTTGGGCCACACCCGTGATGCTCAGGGGTTACTCCTGGCTTTGCACTCAGAAATCGCTCCTAGCTTGGGGAACCATATGGGATACTGGTGAACAGCGGTCTGTCTTGGGTCAGCGTGTGCAAGGCAAACGCCCTACCACTGCACCATTGCTCCAGCCCCAATATATCTCTATGTTTTTGAAATATAGTTTATAGCACAGCAATCAAGAAACAATTATTAATTCTACCTATAAGTTAGTAAATGGGTAGTACTAGATTATCAACTCTGTAGATTGTACCACTGTCCAATGTTATAATTTCTACTGCAATCATATTCTCACTACTCCATAAAGTAGGAATATCAGAACCCTATGTTCACGGACATTCTTGCCAGACCAATCATAATAAATCTTTGAATGTGAAAAAAATAAAAATACCTACATTTAATCATTGAAAATCATGTATTATCATTACTAAATTTTAAAGTCTTTTATCTTCCCATTGAAACAATTACCAATGATTTACTCATCAAATCTCAAGAATAATTTTCATTGTTGTATTTTACCATCTTCCTTAACAAACTCCCCAGTGTTTTTTAGAATCAAAGTAAGACTCCTTAACAAGATTTCCTATGAAATGGCTTAAGTTTTCCAATCTCCTAGTAAATGCTCCTCACACATAAAACTTTTGTTCTAACTCAATAGTAGATAACAATACTACAAGAACAACTAGCCTTCAACTGTTCTAGCAGTCATATCCAGTAGTACTGTCTTTTATGCAGCCAACCTTTGTTTAATTCCCTGATACCCCATATGGTCTTCTGACCCAGTAGAACTGGGGGTAGGGAGAGGCCACTAGGGCTATTGCCAGAAATGCTGGAGGTAGGGCAAACAGAGTTGTGGACTGAACTCCTTTGAATCAGATTCCCAGCCCAAAGGAACCTCTTTACAATGCTTCCTACTCTTCTTATAAAGGTTATCCCAATTTAGAAATATTCATCTCTAAAATGCATTTCTTGAAAAGCAAAAGGGTAGGGGCCAGAGCAATAGCATAGCAGTAAGGCATTTGCCTTGCACACGGCCAATATAGGACAGACCCAAATTCAAATCCCAGCATCCCATATGGTTCCCCGAGTCTACCAGGAGTGACTTCTGAGCAAAAGGCCAGGAGTACAATTGTGTTTGTAGTTATTATGATTAAATAAAAATATTATTAAAAAAAAGTAACCCTTGATTGCTGGGTGTGACCCAAAAATCAAAACCAAAACCAAACCAACCAAACAAACAAAGAAAAGCAAAAGGGTGGTAGTAGAGATTAAATTATCTCTTCCCAAGAGCATACAATAAGTGTTCCTAATCATTAGAATCATGAATAAAAATTAAAATTTTAAGTGCTCATTATCACTCAAAATTAGAGGAATATAAATAAAATAAAATAGCATCATTATCACTCAAAATCAGAGGAATATAAATCAAATAAAATAACATCTCAAGCGAATGAGAATGGCATATATCAAAAAGTCTAGTAACAGTCAGTGTTGGCAGGGTTGTGGTGATAAAGGAACTTCTATTGGTGGGAATGTCATGCCAGCCTTTATAGAAAGCAATATGGAGATCTATCCAGAAAATAGGACTAGAACTACCATGTGACCTAGCAACTATTTGACATTTATCCACAAAACATAAAACATTCATTTAAAAGTATATAAGCATACCTAAGTACAATAGCCAAGACATGAAAACAACCCTAATGCCTAAACACAGAAGAAACATTCTACAAGTTGTGGTATATATACAATGGAATCCTATACTCTAAGAAAAAAACAAACTCATACAGTTTGAAGCAATATAGATGAATTTAAAAATATTATGTTATGTGAAGTGACTCATAAAGGGGAAGACATAGAATGATCTCTCAGATATGGGACTTAATGATACATAACAAAGTAACAATAGAGGCTAAAAGCAACACAGGGGGGTTTCTCTCTCTCTCTCTCTCTCTCTCTCTCTCACTGTGTGTGTAACTAAAACCAATTACAAATATGCTTGTAAGCATGATGCTTAAATAAATATATATTTTTAAAAAAGCAACATAACAGAGCTGAACCACAACTGAGTATTTATGTGTGGTAGTGGTAAAGCTTGAAAAATGGGATTTGGGGTCCTTGGTGGAGGTAAGTGGGCACACTAGCGATGGTTAGGGTTTACCAATTATGTGCATAAGAAACCCTTTTAATAGTATTGCAAATCATGGAATCAGAATAAACATTTTAATTAAAAATTTAATAGTGGCCAGAGCAACAGTAGTGTCTAGGGCATTTGCCTTGCAAGCAGCCAACCTTAGTTTAATCCCTGGCACCCCAATTGGTTCCCAAGTCCCACAAGGAAAGACCCCTAAGCACAGAGCCAAGAATGAGCTCCGAGCCTCCTGGTACTCCCAAAAAATAAACAACTAAAAAATTTTAATTTAAATGGGGTCAAGAGTTAGTAAAGCAGTTTCGACACAGCCCAAGTATTCTATCTGAAGACCCCAGGGCACCACTCAATATGGTCATAATTAGAAAGCTCCTAAACTGCTGGGATGACTTGAGTAAGTAATTCTCAAGACTGCTGGAACCAACCAAGAAGTACCAAATCCTCTCTGGTCTTTGTTTTAAACCATCAGTCTCATGGGATGAGAATCACCAGTAAGGTCCCCCAAGCTTCCAAAGAAGCATGCTTTGGGAAGGATCCCACACCACACCAACAAAAAACTTGTTACTCCTAAAATGTACAGCTCTGAATTTAGTATTGGTTCTTAAATTCTTAAGTTCTATGCAATTAAATTCCCCTCAAATGATGATTTTCAATTTCCTAGTTTAAACAATAAATAAGCCCTATAACTATTAGTTGACAAATTCTATTATTAAAATGGTTAAAAGTGGATTAAAAGATGCCTATATCAATGGCAGCTGAAATATCTCAATCTGAAATGATGAAAATGTTCTAAAATTGACCATAGTCACAGTTACACATATACATGACTATATTAAAAACCAATGAACTGTGGTTTTTTGTGTAATCATGAGTCAAATTCTTTAATAAATTCTTTAATCATTAAACTGATTATAAAAAAAAGTACTGAAATTTTGGTTGTGATCCAGTACTGGACACAGCAATTATTAGTTTTCACAAAAGATTCTCTTCTATTCTTGATTTAGCGAACTCCCTAATTTTAAAATGCATAGCACATGGAAAACATTTTAGAAGAACTAATAGGCTTTTTATAGTTCTAAGCTATTTCTAATGTTTTGAAAAATTTCCAAATAAATATTTAATAAATGGGACTAATTTTCTTTGTTGGGTTGAAACATAGGAGTCTTTCAGAATCTAAAAGTGATAAATTATATCAGAAATATAATTAGATTAGTATATCAATAAAAATATTTTATTAGAAAATGTTACCTGGTTAATGATAGAATTTAGCTTGGTAAGTAACAGAAATCCTCGGCCATGAACCAAGTATTGTCCAAGGGTGGCCATGTGCGTCTCCTCCTCCTCTTCCTCTCTGGACTCCACTCTCTGAACCACTGCATTGCAAAGTCGGTTGACATCAGTGAGAAATTCACGTGCCAGTGAGTTACTGTCTGTGTTCATGACCCAGCTACAGAATGAATAACATAGACAAATATTAGAAAAATTCCATTTAAAACTTTATAATTTTGTCATTTGTCTTTAAGCACTGACTTTAAACAACTGGTATTTAACTCTATACTTCCAAATAGTTCTGACTGCATCAGGAATTCCTTAAGTATTACTGTACAGAAAAAAAATCAGTTCTGGCTCTATAATGTACAAGCACAATCAAAACAATATATGAAAGCAACTAGGTAGAAGGTATTAGTGAGCTGTGTCTATTCAGGTTGATTTTTGTTTTCTTAATAATCTTGCCTTACATATAAAAGAAAACTATATTCCTGTTTACTTGCTTTAAAAGAAAAATGCATCTTCAATAATATAAACTGTTTTGTACATGTAGAACCCACAGTGAACCGCCCTCCACAAACACCAGAATTTAGTTAGTTACTGAAGGTAAAGTAAGGATGTCCCGCCAGATAAAAGAAAAAGTTCTAGAAATCAATTATGCCTATTCACTTTTAACTAAATATGAATCAACAATGACAACGTGTATCTATTTTTAAAGTTAAGAAAATAATATGATAAAGCACACAAAGAGAAGCACAAAGACAAATATAAAGAAAAACAATGTGCCCTAAGACAGATCCCCAAGCATACATAAAGTTAATCTTTGATAGAGAAGCAAAAAATAGAAAATGGAGTAAGAAAAGCCTCTTTAACAACAAGTCATTCTGGGAAAACTGGTCAGTTATGTGCTCTTTCTATCAGGCACAAAAGTCAAATTAAAATGAATTAAAGACAGGGGCCCGGGAGATAGCGTGGAGGTAAGGCATTTGCCTTTCATGCAAAAGGTCATCGGTTCGAATCCCGGTGCCCCATATGGTCCCCCGTGCCTGCCAGGAGCAATTTCTGAGCATGGAACCAGGAGTTACCACTGAGCACTGCTGGTTGTGACCCAAAAACCACACACACACACACACACACACACGCACACACACACACACACACACACACGAATTAAAGACCATATCAACCCTGAAATCATAAAGTACATAGAGGAAAACATATGCAGGACTCTCCATACCAGTGATGCTAAAGGCATCAAATACTGACCGAGCAAGTAAAAGCAAAAATAAAGAAATGGGGCTATATTAAGAAACTATTGACAGACTCACTCTATTCTCAGGAGATATAAAGCACATGATGAAAAATTATGGGTATACCAACCACATAGCTGAAAACTGACAATCTTGGAGGAAGAAGGTGGGTCAAGTCCCAGCCTGCCAAAGTTGCTCCTGCTGCACCCATCACTCACAAATGCCACTTTGCCAACGGCACTGCTTCACTACTCCTATATGGCTCTTTGCAGAGACACCAATCTGAACAAAACTCCAGGTATGCTGTTATTTAAAGAGTGTAGACACCCTCACCTCGCCTTCTAGCACATCTGATCGCTCTGGCTGCCAAAAAACACAACCCACAAATGCTGTAGTATCAATAGTGCTTGGAATTCCTGGACCATGTGGACAACTCCATTTTTATCTTTTTCTGCCATCCCCATAGAAACACACCAATGTGTCCCTGAAGCGACTTAATGTTCAGAAACCACTAAACTTACAGAATAGTCAACACACAACTAGAGTTTACTCTTCCTTCTTTTCACTTGTTTAATAATTTTGCTCCCACTTAAATGGGAACAAATGTATTATGATCAACTTTGTCAACTACGTGATATTGCTCTTTAAATAAAGTGACTTAAAAATGTTTTTTAAAAAGTGACTGCATCTCAAAGAAAACTGTGACCAGAATACAAAAGGAATGGGAAAAACTATTCACCCAATACCCAACTGATATTGAGTTAATATGTAATAATACAAAGTATTGGTAAAACTTATGAAGAAAAAAATCCAAGCTCAACAAGAAAAGGGGAGAAGAGATAAACAGAAAATTCCTCAAAAATAAATAAAGATGGGACACAGTTCCAACAAATGAAGACAGACAGGCAATGGGGTCCTCTTTGACTCAGAAGAGTCATTTTCACCGTAGGTAAGTGAATCCTGAGAGAAAGAGAAGCATCAGGAATAGGGAAGGGTTCTTTCAGCCACCCAACTGAGTTCCAACCAGACAGACAGTACCAAAAAAACAGAGGCAGCAAGAAAGACCAGCAGTAGGTTCATTTTTGACCCAGAAGAGACATTTTCACCCCAGGTCAGTGTGTCCCAAGAAGACTGCTGCAACGGAGCAAAGCAGAGCAGCTGCACATTATTTCTTGCAGACAATAAATCCCAAGCACACACACACACACACACACACACACACACA
>PVKC010002801.1:0-41586 GCA_004027635.1 Crocidura indochinensis
TTTTTGATCTTGATGTTTTCAGTACTCTATCTCTATCTGTAAGATTTGTCATTGTAACGAGGATGTGTCTGGGGGTGTTTTTCTTTGGGTTTCTTTTGGCATGCAGGATTTGATTGCATGTAGTCGTTAACTCTGGTAGTATCTCTTTGATGATGTCTTTAACAGTTGATTCTTCCTGGAGATCTCTTACTTGGGTCTCTGAGACTCCAATGATTCTTATGTTATTTCTGTTGAGTTTATCAAAGATTTCTATTTTCATCTGTTTACATTCCTTGAGTACTTTTTTCATTGCCTGATCATTTGTCCTAAGGTTCTTTTCCCATTTCTTCTACTGTGTTGAGTTTTTCTGCATCTCATCTTCTAGTACTCTGATTCTCTTCTCAGCTGCTGTTACCCTGCTGTCGAGGTCATCCACTGAGGTTTTCAGTTGAGCTACCGTGTTTTTCAGATCTGCTATTTTAGTTTGGAGTTTTTTGATTTCTGTCTTTTTGTTCTGTGCCGATCAATCTAAGCTTTCTTGAAGTTTTACAAACATCTTCCATATTTCTATTTTAAGTTCCTTATCTGAGAGGCTAATCAGATGGTTGGAATTTTTAAGGTCATCCAAGCTATTATCTTCATTCTCGGTGCATGGTGTTTGCCTGCGATTTTTCCCCATTGTCACACTAGTAGTGTGGATTTTCCTGCGTGTTGTGATGGGGTTTATTGGTTAGAAAGATTGTGCGGCCACGAAGCGAAGCGAAATGGCCGCACTCTTCTGGGACTCTAGGTGACAGTGGAAATCCCCACAGCCAGCCAGTTATTACTCACTCATTTGCTTACTGGCAGCTTCAGAATGCAGTGTTTTGGGTGTTCGCTTCCCGGTCCTCTGACCTCTGAGGAGAGCTTCAAGAATTCAGGAAAGACAGAGCACAGGAGAGAGCTCCCTTTAGGCCCTCAGTTTCCTCAGAAGAGCACAACAGGGTGGAATCTCCTGTAGGTAGAGCAATCAGCTCTCCAACTGAAACCCCCCCACAGCCAGCCAGTTCTTACTCACTCATTCGCTCGCTGGCAGCTTCAGAATGCAGTGTTTTGGGGGTTCGCTTCCCAGGCCTCTGACCTCTGAGGAGAGCTTCAAGAATTCAGGAACAACAGAAGCACAGGAGAGAGCTCCCTTTAGGTCCTCAGTTTCCTCAGAAGAGCACAGCAAGGCGGAGTCTCCTCTGAGGAGAGCTTCAAGAATTCAGGTAAGATAGAAGTACAGGAGAGAGTTCCCTTTAGGTCCTAAGTTTCCTCGGAAGCATAATAGATTCTATGTACATCATGTATAGGAAAATTTCATGACTTCATCTCTCCTGATGACTGCATAATATTTCATAGTGTATATGTACCACAATTTCTTTAGTCATTCATCTATTGAAGGGCATCTTGGTTGTTTCCAGAGTCTGGCTATTGTAAATACCACTGCAATGAATATAGGTGTTAGGAAGGGACTTTTAAATTGTATTTCTATGTTCCTAAGATATATCCCTAGGAGTGGTATAACTGGATCATATGGGAGCTCAATTTCTAGTTTTTTGAGGAAACTCCATATTGTTTTCCATAAAGGCTGGATTAGATGGCATTCCCACCAGCAGTGAATAAGAGTTCCTTTCTCTCCGTATCCCTGCCAGCTCTGATTGTTCTTGTTCTTTATGATATGTGCCCATCTCTGTGGCATTAGATGGTACTTCAGATGCAAATGCATCTCCCTGATGATTAGTGATGTGGAGCATTTTTTCAAAGCCTCTTCAACAAATGGTGTTGGCAAAATTGGTTAGCCACCTGCAAAAAAGCAAACTCAGCCTCTAACACCATGCACAAAGATAAAATCCAAATGTATTAAAGACCTTGATATCGGGCTTGAAACCATAAGGTATATAGAACAACATGTAGGTAAAAAACACTCTATGACATTTATACTAAAGGCATCTTCAAGGAGGAAACACCACTCTCCAAACAAGTGGAAGCAGAGATAAATAGATGGGACTATATTAAGCCGAGAAGCTTCTGCACCTCAAAGGAAATAGTGCCTAGGATACAAAAGCCACCCACAGAATGAGAGAAACTATTCATCCAATACCCATCAGACAAGGGGCTAATATAGAAAATATACAAGGTACTGACAGAACTTAATAAAAAAAATATAACCCCATCAAAACTTGGGGAGAAGAAATGAACAGACACATCCTCAAAGAAGAAGTACAAATGGCCAAAAGACACATGGAAAAAAAACCCACAAAATTTTCCTTTTGGGTGACAGAGTAGGAAGGTAACAGACACCCAACATATTTCTGGAATAAATATCCAGAGGGAGGCCAGGTTTCTGAGAAATTAAAGCATTATCCACCTTGTGGTTTGACTCCTGGCATCCCATATGGTCCCCCGAGCCTGCCAGGAGCAATTTCTGAGTGTAGAGCCAGTAGTAACCCCTGAGAGCTGCCGGGTGTGACCCAAAACAAACAAACAAAATAATAAAAAGGCATTGTCCACCTTGTAAAAGGAGGGAGGAGAATGGGAAAGAAACTCCATGAAAGAGAGCTTGGGTGGCACATAGGAGGCCCAAGTTAGATTTGAAACATCCAAATGAAAAGAAAGTGAAATGAAGCATCTCTCCCATTTCCCTTCTAGTTAATCCTCAGGCTTCTCCAACAGTGATGAAACCACAGATAAATAATTAGCCTTCATTCTGTGTGTTCACTATGCTCCCACAAGTACAGACCAACCAAATCTGCAGTCTTATCAGACACCCAGAAGAGTTAGACAAAAAGGACACCTGAAAGCTTTTGTAAAAGGAGATATTTAGGTGAATTTGGAGAGTTGGCCAGACACAAGGAACAGTCAGCAATATTCAACATTTCCTATCAGCAAATTCCTAGGTAGTCATTCATGTTGGAAAGCTTGAGTAGTTTGATGGTGTCATAGCTAGTTTCCAGGCAAGAAAATGAGGAGAAAAGTTGAATAAGTCACCCATCCCTCACCTGCAGCATCAGGAACGCCCAGCTCAGGCTTTAGCCTAGACTCCCAAGACTACGTCCCAATGGCAGTTTCATATAGACCAGATTTCACCCCACCCCCAAGAACTCCCATCCTCCTCCCCCAGAGTCTTACCAGGAGCAGGAAGCAGTCTCAAGGCTTGTGACTCCCTTAAGAGTCCCACAAATTTGGGAGTACAATTCTCAATCACCATCCTTAGCCATCAGGTTTGGGGGGGGTGGAGTGGGATAGCACAGACAGGAAACTGAGAAGTAACTTGGTCATTCTTCTTCTCTCCTTCTAAGTAGATGGTGATAGAACCCACTTTCCTTTCTTGTCACCACTCACTAGGCAGGTTTGGCAAGATACCAGGAAATTTTTATAAGTGGGAGCTTTTCTCCCACTTATCCTGAGTGCCAACTAAATTAGCAGTATGAGATTTGCTAGAGAAAGGAAAACAGAACTTGTCTTGTTTCATTTTCTTTAAGACACGAAACAAATGTATTCTTACTTTATTTTTTACTTGAAATTCTTAGAAAAGGAAGGATGAGGGACTGGAGAGGTGGTAGGGTGAGCAGGGCACTTTCCTTGCATGGGAAGATCTATGTCTAATTCTAGCACCCTGTTATGGTTTCCTGAACCCTGCCAGACATAATCTCTGGAAGCAAGCCAGGAGTAAGCCCTGAGCACAGCCAGGTGTGGTTCAATAAAACAACCGCCACAAAAAGAAAAGACGAAAGAAAAGAAAAGAAAAAAGAATAAGACGTAATTGATAGCAGAAAGTGGCCAGTTAGCATGTCTTCAGATGCCTGGATGACTGTCAATTTGTTAAATTCAATGCATTTGTATTGGAATCAGACTCTCTCATTCTTTCTCTCCCTCTCTCTCCTGTTCCCTTCTTTAGCCACATGTGGTAGAGTTTTCTCTTTTTACAATAACTCTTCATGAGAGGATGAAAGTTGCTCTTAATGAAGTTTTAGAAGAGGAATCTGATCCTTGCTCTGGTGTTCAGATGCTACATCTTTGTAAACAGTGTGGTAAGGGTCCTTGTAAGGTTTATAGGGATTGGCGATTGGCAGAATAAACATTAGCTCCTATTCTGGACCCATAAAGCTGCTTTGTAGAGCTCCCAAAGAAATGTTATTGAAAACAACGGAGAAATCAATACCATTCAGTCCCCTGCCAGGACTGGACCTCAAAAGTGAATTCACTTGAGTTCACCAATCACTCAGAAGGAACTTTATTTTGTGCCTGCTTCCATTGCATGGCAATATATTTAAAGCCCTCCTCTCCGAATTCTTAGAAATAAAGGTTTTTAAAATGTCTCTTCTGTGATGTGATGGCAACACACGGATTTCCAAAGCAGAGCATAATGACAGAAAAGAAATGGCATTTTCTACCTTTTTGGAGTAAATTTGATACTACCACTTAGATGCAAGACAAGCCTCTCAGCTCAATCTATGCAAGACAGAGCTGCCACTAAGTGTCTCTAGTTACCAAGAACCAAGTAACTTATAGGGGGTGATCTAAGGTGGGGCTGAAAGAAATTCTCAGCAACAATTCCTGAGAATGGACTTATATAACAGGATAAAAAGTCGTTATTACACTTTATTATAGACAGTGCAAGATGATTTATCAACCATTGCCCTCCCACCTTGAAATTAAAAAGTCTTAAATGATCACCTCAGACACTTTGCTATTATAAATACCTCCTTATTTTCCTAGTAAGAAAAGACCTCCAGGTTAACAGACCCCTTAAGCTCCCACCAGGTAAAGCTCTCCTCACCATTTCCTTTGTGGCATTGTGAATGAGGACCTGAGCACAAGACATTTTGCTGAATGAAAGTTTGTGCATCTCACCCAGCTCTACCGCCCACTCGTCTATGCCTTTCCTTTAAAGTTGATGGCTTGTCTCTTCATCCTGTCAAATTCACCAAACTTTCACTCTGTGATAGGCAAATAGCAAGTTCTCAGCACAGAAGAGTACTCTCCTTTCTGCAGCCCAAATGCGCTTGGCACACAAAAGAACCCCAGTGCTGACTTGCCCGAGTCAACTTTGAGGGACAAACTTTGGCCCTTGCCACCCTGTGAGCAAAAGCAGGCATGCAGAAACCCCTCCGCAGCTCCTGGACCTGGCCCAGTCAGGCCAGGCATTGATGGTGGGAGTGTGGAATTTCCCTGTCACATAAAACCATGGTGGGGTCAAGAGGCAGATACACTAATCAGGGAGCAGAACGGAATCTTTCACTGTCTTCTCTCTGGCTTCCACTGGGGGAGGTAAAGCTGTCTTGACTGGTTTAAAGTCCAAGCAATGAAATTTCACTCTATTAGCAAATCTCCCTGCAGGGAGACAAAGCAATAAATAATAAACAAAATGAACCAAATTATCTACTCTGAAGAGCAATGAGATAAGGGCGAGTGAAAGTGGAGCAGAGAGCTGCTGCCAGGGGGCTGTAAGTCCAGGAAGTTATAATAAAACAGACACAACAGCACAGAAATGTCCCAGGCAGACTCTCCAGGTGAAAACCTTCTTCTATACAACAGCCATCATCTCCTTTCCCTAATGAAAACTTGATTTGGTTCACTGTCAGAAAGTTGTGTATTTTCCCAAATGCCGTGCTTCTTCACAGCTCTAGAATGTGAATCATAATTAATCTAAACTAGAGGTTCTGAATTCTGCCTACACATAACTTAGGAACTGTCTTTAAAGTTCCAACTAGGATGGACGATATAGTATGGTAGGTAAAATGCTTACCTTGCAGGCAGCTAATATTAACCCTATATATAGTTCCCTAAGGACTGCCAGGAATGCCCCCTGAGTGCTGCTGGCAATGGTTCCCCAAAAACACTAACCAAAAAATTCCAATGACTGGGCCCAATCCCAATGCTTTGATTGACTTGGCTGGAAAGGAGTGCCAGTATCTAATAAGTCTGCCAAGTTCTCCCAAATGATTCTAGTATACAGACAGGGAGGTGAACCATGAGTCTAAACCAGCATAATCATTGCATTCTATTATTAGAGATTGTTTAGTGTTGGTCATATGATTTAATTCAAGACAAAGGTGTTTTCTGGGAGACTTGTAGGGACTTTTTTTTACATTTAAAAAGATAAAAGTAAGTAGGTCTTCTCTTTCTTTCTTAACATTGGACAGTGAGTCTTTTAAAAGGAGATGGTATTTGAACAAGTACAAGCAACCTGGAACAGTAAAAGTCAATAACCTACTCTGTGGGCTTTTGAAGAGAACAAGAGGGTGAAAGAAACAAATCCATAATGTTACTGTAGAAGTGATGAAATAAGGCCAGAGTGATAGCACAGTAGTAGGGCATTTGCCTTGTATGCGGCAGACCCTGAACAGACTGGGGTTTGATCTCCAGCATCTCATCCCCTGAGCCTGCCACAAGCAATTTCTGAGTGCAGATCCAGGAGTAATCTTTGAGCACTACCGGGTGTGGTTCAAAAATGAAAACAAAAATGATGGAGTAACCAAAACACTACATTCCTTCCTCAAACAAGTAGATATAAACTTCAGTTCAATATTAAAAAACACCTTAAAACACTACAGTCTGAGTGAAAAAGACCTTATTTATTTGGTAAGCAGAGAAGCATAATCATTGAGATTTGAAAACCTATTCCAAGTTGGTTTACTACACAGCCCATTTGATAGCCACTGTTCATAAACCACTGTGAGTTCTTCCAGAATGTGACAGTAAACCTCCAGTGGTTTAAAACATGGATTTCTAAAAACAAAACAAAAACAAAAAACATGGATTTCTTTAATAGGTAGCAGCAGCAAGCAGCATCTGAAGTCTTGTTCTGAAATATTTTTAAGTACCATCTCTGAACTAAATCAGAAAATAAAGTAGAGGATAGGTTGATCCAGCAATTTATGATCAGAGAGTTTAACTAGAACTCCAACTTTCTCTAAGATACAAAGATATAAAAACTAAAGTGTTATTGGAACAATGCATGCTAATGAAACTATCATTAGCAGTATTATAAATCATGACCCTCAATAAAATTGGGGGAAACTGCAGCTTCAAAATCATTAGTTTCAGGATAACTTGATTCCTGTTTTTTTGTCATTTGCAATTCAAAGCATCCAGATTATATACTCAAATGATTACACTTTGATATTTCAAGCAGGACATGAAGAAGACAGTGGGTTTCGAGAGTCAGAATTAAATCTTGAAAGTTACCGGTAGGTTAAAGCCATAGTCCTCAGGGACAGGCTTCTGAATGAGAAGGTCAAGAAAATACATTTTAGGGGCTTTAGAGATAGAATAGCAGGTAGTACACTTGCCTACCCAAGATTGATCCCATTGATTCCCAGATGGTTCCCTGAGCCCTGCTAGGAGTGATAACTGAACATAGTGTCAAGAATAACCACTGATAATGACAAGCAGATGAAGCACAATGATATCCATATATTTCTCATAATGTTCAACGCGGGGCGCTACGTGGTTTCACAATGGACAGGTTTAATAAGGAAACTTCCCTGGTAAGTCCTAATGCCAGAACCTATTGTGCTGCTATTCCCACTTCTCTGGCTTGCCCAGCCATGTGACCAGGCAAAGCCCTGGAGTACTGGAGGAAGGAGGTAGAGGGTGCTGGGGTGACCCATGTCCTGCATCCCTTCCTAGGCCTGGTTAGAGTGGCCTTTGGCATGGCAGAGGGCTGCCAAATGCCATGCTGGCAGGACCTCCCGGCTCGGCTCCCAGAAGGAAGGAGATCCTTCCTGAGCCAGAAGGCCGGAAGGTCAGAGCCCCACCCCAGACCCTCCCTTTGGAGCCCGGAGGGAAATGGGGAAAGCCTAGGAAAACCAATAAACTCCTCCAAGGGACCCACTTTGCTGGCTTGCTCAGCCATGTGGCCAGGCAAAGCCCTGGAGTACCGGAGGAAGAAGGTAGAGTGGTGCTGGGGTGACCCATGTCCCCAACACCTTCCTAGGCCTGGTTAGAGCAGCCTTTGGCATGGCAGATGGCTCGTTTTATTCCTTTATTCCCTCACTCCCATCTCTTTTTACCCCACATTTAACCATTTTTCTGTACTAATGATTTTTGTTTTGGCCAAGGTGGATTACATATCTTTCACAGTAATTTTTTGGGTGGAGTCTGAAGCTTCAGCAAGCAATGCGTCACGGCAAGGTTCCATGCTGTAGGCTTTTTGGCCAAGATAGGGTGAAGGTGCAGCCTCGGCTGCCCCCCACAGCCTTCTCTCTCCTTCCTCCCCATCCCCAGGGTTATTCCTGGACACTTGCTCAGGGCCCCAGCAAGTGGGTTCCAGTGAGGTGCATTTTAAAAGAGACCCCAGGCTTTCTTGTTCCTGCAAGGGGCTGGGAAGGGACTGCAGAACTTTCAACTTCCAGTAAGTAGGAAGCAAACACCTCTCTGGGAGTTGGAAGCTTCAGCAGGCAACAAGGAGAGGACATGGCTCCATGCTCTCTTCACTTGTCCAAATCACAGACCAAAGTGGTGTCTCAGAAACAGCCCCTCCCTCTTGATCATTTCTAAAACATAAAAGGGTCACGTGTATCTCCTTTGTATATCTCAGATGTATTCCCTTAACATCTATAACTATAACTCTTTTCAAATATCCTCATATAGTGATAATTTTACCCACTGAATTTGTTATTTGATTGTTTGATTTTTGCCCTTTGAGATCTGTTTTATAAGCAATACTGGTAGGAAAGTATCTCTGTATAGATTTCATGTTTGTACCAAGTTATGGGGAATGTTGAACTTTATTTGTCGGCCCCCAGATGCACCAACAATATCTTGTGGAATTGCTTCTCTTTTGCATAGGCACAGTAAAATGGGAAAATAATACATATGCAAACAAGTTCTTATCTAATAGAGATGGGAACACAAATTTGGTAATGTAATTAGGCCTTTTACCCTGAACATTGGCATAATGATTTGGCTCAGGCCTCAGAAGAATGGGCATTGCCCACACACACCTGAACAATGGATACCATCTATGGAAACAACCACAATTATCTATAACATTACCAGGGTCCAAGCCTCTACCAGGGAATACCTACCACTGCTTTGGCATTGACTTACTCCAAAGAGTGCTCGCAACACCCAGACAACTCAGCAACAGTCTGCATGCAGGGCAAATCGCTCCACATTTAATGGCATGCTGAAACTAGAGGATGCTCCACATCAGCCTGACATCGATGAAAGAAATGCACAGAATCCAAAGTCTTTAAATATAAGGATCTGATACCAACAATAGCTAAAGTGTGAAAAAGTTTCACTGGGACCTTGAGAATGACTCGAGTTGGACTGACTGGTATGCCTGGAACCCAGAGTCGGTCTTATGTCAAAAAACTTCTGTGGTGAGGCCTGTTTGTAATCAGGTCAAGGATTTTTTCCATTTTCCCCATTTTTCTAGACCTATGCAAACAACAGTGATTGCCACTATCACACCTTTACTATATTTTTTTACTCTTGTCCTTTAAGGAAAAAAATGCAACTTACTGAACTTAAAAACAAATAACTGTAGTAGAATGCCTGTCTCGAATACAGGCAGGGGATGTGAAGGGGGGAGGGGGTAATGTTACACTGGTGAAGGGGGGTGTTCTGATTATGACTGTAACCCAACTATGATCATGTTACTTAAAAATATATTGAAAAAAAAAGAATAACCACTGAGCATCCCTGAGTGTGATCCAAAAACAAAGATATTAAATTTTACCCCCATATGGAACAGGAAGCCAAAGAAGACATTACAAGAGAACAGATTTTGTTGTTGTCAATTGAGATAGTATTTCTTTAAAAAGAGTACAAAGGTATACACATTTTGTGTTACCACACCCACTATCTAAGTGTCACTATCCCTCCACCATCATCCATTAAACGCTTTCAATTCCCATGCATTCACCCCTTATCTGCTTCTTTATATTTCATATAAAAGTGAGAGCATTCAATTTTTGGAAAGAAGGGAGTTTTAAGGGGTGAAAAGCAATAGTGTAAGATGATTAGCAGATGTAGTAACTTGGATAGACTGAAAGGAAAGGACAGTAGGCACAGGATTGCCAGTATGGAGATCATCTTACATTCTAGCTTTCCCTCTTAACATATGGACTCTTCCCACTGATGCCAAGAAGTAAGATGCATCGTTGAGAAGATCTGTGATATAATCCAAACTATCTCAGTTTATTTGGAAACAGAACTCTTCTGGAAAGCTGTCACTTACCTCTACTTACCTATGCATATGACAAGTTAATAGTAATAGCTTTCCATCAGAAACTTCTACATGGAAGTAGAAGTTATCAGCAAGCACATTCCTACCTCTTTCCTATGCTGATGAGATGGTGTTAGCCAGCTTCTAGGAAATACAAGAAGGGGGAAGATGGGTCATAGGATGGTATGGGACAATCTTGATTGCTATGTATGTTGCTTCACAGGCAGGGTCAGAAATAATAGCCCAAACTATGTAGAACTGTCTTTACACAGTATCTGATTTTTGTGCTAATGCACGCATGAATTGAATGAAGCACAGTACATGTCTAAATATACATTTACACTGTATTTAGAAGGCTGATATAATAGCCACAGTATAATCCCACTCACAAACATCACTGGAGACAAATGTAGTCTGAATTTCCAGGAACTCAATGCTCCAAGAAACTTTCAATGTTGAAAGTGAATTTTAAAGTATCATATTTAGAAAATCAAGTAAAATAAGATATCAGATAGCATATTGTTTAAATAAGCACTCTTAAATTTCAAATAAAGACTTGTCAGTAGTAATCCATGAGCATAGAGTTAGAATTAAGTCCTAAGCATTGCTGAGTATGGCCCCAAACATGATGATGATGATGCTGATGATGCTAATGATGATGATGATGATGATGATAGTAATTTGAAAATATTAAATAAATCCACTTATACTTTTTTGTTGTTATTTTTATTTTATTTTTGGTGATCACAGGTGCTACGCATAACTCTGTGCTTGGGGATCACTCTTGGCAGTGCTCAGGAGACCATGCAGAATAGAGGATCAAACCTAGATTTCCCAGTTGCAAAGTATGTGCTCAGCCCTTTGAACTATCTTTCCATCTTCTAAAGCCACTTTAGATTTATAACACTTGGTGTGAAAAATAAAAATTATTTTTTAAAAAAAGTTTGAAAACAATATCATCTATTCATTACCCTCATACTATTCACGAGAAAACAGATATGAGAACTCTGGACTCTGGGTTCTTTTCAATAAGATAATAAAAAAAAGAAAGAATCCATGTTTGCTGTTATTATGTGCACAGAGTGTGATTGATCCTGTGTGGTTTAGATAAAGAAACATGTCTTTCTTGCTTCAGACAGTTGCCCCCGAAAAGAACGTATATCTTGAAAAGAAAGGCAGTCATTGATACAATAATTCAGCAGAGGCACCATTGATAGAGCATAATGAGTAGGATCCTTGCCTTGCATGCTTCCAACCTGAGTTCAAGCCAAAGCATCACACATGGTCCCCTAAGACTGTCAGTATTTATCCTGAGAGTAGATCCAAGAGTAAGCCCTGAGCAGAGCCAGGTGTGGCTCAAAATAGCAAATATATATATATATATATATTATTATTATTATTATTATTATAGGTTTGGACTACTAAAGTGTTTGAATCCCAAGTAGGGGACTGTAAGAGTTATAAAACTAAATAATGTAAGAAATGGAAAACATGCAGAAGATGGAAGGGCCATGGCGGGTCTGGAAAACAAGGGCTTATCCATCATTAATATAATGCATATATAATATATAACATATATAATGCATATATAACTTGTGGAAGTTATTTAAACTAAGTGTTTAATTTATTTGTGGTATATAGATGCTAAGTATTCCACCTTTTCGTGGACCTGGTCTTCCACCTTTGGACTCACTTTCAAAATTTTGAATGCCAACTTTGATTAAGATCAAAACTATAAGAGGTCTAGCATTTTAATCTAGAATAAATGACTTTTTTTTTTTTTGGTTTTTAAGTCACACCCAGCATCGCACAGGGGTTACTCCTGGTTCTATGCTCAGAAATCACTCCTGGCAGGCTCAGGGGACCATATGGGATGCTGGGATTCGAACGACTAACCTTCTGCACTCAAGGCAAATGCCTTACCTCCATGCTATCTCTCTGGCCCCAATAAATGACTTTTTAAAATTGTTTTTAACATAGGAATGAGGGGCATCTTAGCAGGAAAGCGGAGTTTTCTACAAGAAAGTTTTGTTTTTTGTTTTGTTTTGTTTTGTTTGGTTTTGTTTTGTTTGGTTTGGTTTGGTTTTTGGGTCACACCCGGCAGTGCTCAGGGGTTACTCCTGGCTCCGTGCTCAGAAATTGCTCCTAGCAGGCACGGGGGACTATATGGGGCACCGGGATTTGAACCGATGACCTTTTGCATGAAAGGCAAACGCCTTACCTCCATGCTATCTCCCGGGCCCCAAGAAAGTTTTTTAAAAGATCAAAAATAGTTTGCTGAAGAATGCTAAGAAGTGAAAATATTACCAAGGTTGTGTCAAAACCAAAGGAAGGAGAACAGTAACTGGATCCAATTAGCTTTCACACAAAAGCCCAGCCTCCTTCTCCCTTTTAAAGTGATAAGCATTACCAATGTTACAAAGATTATTTAATCTTCTAACATCTCGCTCTTTGGCATTGTTTAGAATTGGTTCCTTAATACTGGAAGCTCCATGTCTCCTGGTTCACTGCTTTGAAAATCAAAAACATATGACAGTGAAATGTTACTAAACTCAACAAGAAATCTCACTTATTCAAGATTACTGCTCAAATCAAATGCCCACTGTGTGGGTAAGTACAGTGGCCCATGTTTAAAGCTCATGCAATTTAGATACTGTTTACCCAAGCAGCTTGCCCGGATGGCAGGCCAGGCACAAAAAATATGTTGACACTGGCTCCTTCTGTAATTGTATACTGTCCTCCCTCCCAACCTGGAACTGGTTATGGATATTCAATAGGGCCACAGGCCCCAGGAAAGTTCTGAAATAACCCTGCCTCCAGAGTTACACTTTTTGGACCATTGCATGGAGCCATGGAAATTCAAGAATACTAACTAGGCCACTCACAAAAGGCAGATGCTCACAAATTATTTTGCTCTCCTCAACATTTGCTTTTTGGGTGGTATTTATTATCATTCATATCTTCCCATTAAAGGAAATTACTGTTTGAATACCAATTTGCAAGTGTCTGATTCCTGCCCCCTGTATCTTCATGAACTCTCTAAAGAGTATCTTATTTTATTGGACTTCACCCATTATTGTACATCAAAGCTACTGTAGTTTTTTAAGACCCTTTTTCACCAAAACAATTTTGACTAATTATAAGTTAGCATATTTTTAACAACAAAGTATTTTTAATTGAAGTATATATATTATTTTTAAGGACACAATGTTATTGCACACTTAACAGACTACTGTGTAGTATAAACATTAACAAGACTTTTACATGCACTGGGAAATTAAAACAAATCATGTGACTCACTTTGTTGTGTAATCTGCTCTATTGCATTGGTCTGAAAACAAACCTACCAAACCTATCATGGGGGGAGGTGCATCTTTGTCTCTTGTAAATTAACATCACTCAGAAGCAAATTATTATAGGATGGTGCATCATGAAGAGCTATAAGAGTTATAGGTTAAGAATGAGTAAATTGGGGCCCGGAGAGATAGCACAGCGGTATTTGCCTTACAAGCACCGGACCCAGGACCTAAGGTGATTGGTTCAAATCCTGGTGTTCCCATATGGTCCCCCGTCCCTGCCAGGAGCTATTTCTGAGCAGATAGCCAGGAGTAACCCCTGAGCACTGCTGGGTGTGCCCTCCCCCCAAAAAAAAAGAATGAGTAAATTGGTCAACAGTTATCATCTCTTCTGTGAGCAAAAAGGACTTACAAATTTAAATGCACATAAAAGAAATTGCCTTTCAGTTATATCAAGATGATCCTAAATTCTAGGTTAAAAACTTAACATTAGGGTCAGATGTCACTCTGTCTGACTTCAGTCATCAAAATATTGCAAAAGTGGGACTGGAGTGAGAGAAGTGCTGGTAGGGAATTTGTCTTGCATGTGGCTGACCTGGGTTTGATTCCCAGCCCCAATGGTCCCTCAAACTAGCAAGAAGCGATTCCTGAGTTCAGAGCCAAGAACAAACCCTAAGCACTGCTGGGTGTGACAGGAAAACAAAAAACACTAAAAGACAACAACAACAACAACAACAAAAGATATTGCAAAAGTAAGGATGGTACATAATTTAGGACTGAAAGAGAGGACCCAGGAAGACCATATCAATTTATCATATCAGTTTAACAGTTTAGACAGTTTATTTATCACTGAATTTGTTCTTCATCAGTTCAATGCAATATTCTTCTATTAGCTACCACCACTCCCCACACACCCACCTCTGAAGCCAATGAATCCTGCTGTGCATATTGTTGAAAGGAAGTGAGAAACTAAAGACAACAGAATTCAATATAGATCCTTATGAGTTCTAGAGATAAATCTGGGTCCCTAGGGTCTGTCTGACTAATTAAATTAACTAGTTTCCTGGAAGTAGCAGGTGACCAACTCCATTAAGATAGTCAACATTTTATTGTCATCTTTGACTGATGAGCTATTCATATAGTTTTCCTTCTCTTTGAGATTCCAGTCACTGAGAGCCTTATTATGCATTGTGTATTCAGACCACATGAAGATAACATGACTTGATTCTCCTTGATGGAGCAGGATAATGCCTACTGAAATTGATTACATTGGTGACCTGGCTTTAAGTGAGAGTTGAGCTTAAGATATTGATTTCAGTTTGCAAAGTGTTTCCTTAATCACTTGATGAACTACTCTTTGAGATATTTAAACAGGCTTTCTGCTCCTAAGCTAAACATTAGAACCAAATTCCAGGTCCATTTCTAAGACAATTAGGAACAGAAGTAGTTGTGGTCAGTAGTATATGGACTACAGATTCCCCAACCCCCCAAAATGCTTCAAGATGCTTAGTAGCTATTCTGTTGTTGGGAGAACTGAAAGAGACAATGAGAAAAGAGCAAAGATACTTTGCTGAGAAAACAGCCCTCTGTCTACAAGAGATGAGAAGTGTCTCTCCAAGATTCTCAGGAGGCATCCTGCCAATACAGTGTTCAATAAAAAACAACAGCTCCAACAACAAAGAATGAGGGCAGCTCCAGGAAGGGGAGATGCTCAGTAAATGAAATATTCAGGAAGCCCAAGCTCACCGCAGTTCCTTGCCATCTACGTTCAGAAATCTGATATTATAGACCATTTCTGTATATCATCAGGAGAGTGGTCCAGGAAAAGTACATGGCTCCTGAGCTCACAGACCTCTGGAAAAGTCACACTCAAATGAACCTAAAACAGCATTATAACCCAGATGCTACTGAGTTTCATAAGTCTGCACTACTGATAAAACCTAAACCTCCATATTCCTAAACAAGTTTCATTTGGACTTTAAGCAGAATCAAGGACTTGTTGCTTTCAAACATCTCCACAGTGTGGATAATTGTCCTAAATTTCAAGAACTAGTGGTGATGGTGGTAGTGGTGAAAGCATGTGTGTGTACATATGTGTATTATGTGTATTATGTCTTCATGGCAGTAACATAGTTTACTTGTAGTAATATAAGCTTCACAATGAAAAAAACCCTGACTCCGTATTCTGACATTGTCACTGAATTGTGACTTTGAGCAAGCTACTCCTCCTCCTCCTCCTGAAACATACAGCTCTCCCTGTGTATCATGGTGACATCTATCTCATAGCTATTGTGAGCATTGGATAAGTGGGTGAGAAGGTACCTGGGAATCTATGGAGCAGAGCCTGGTGCACAGCTATTGCTCATTGGCCACAATTATCATCTTCCTGATCCACATGATTTCCGAAACTCTATAACATACACTCTCTTTCCTTTGCTCTTTAATCTCCAGTTCTCTGAAAAACAGACTTCTTATGTACAGTCAATTCTTGGTTACCAAAATCTCTGCAAACATAAAAAATACTTAAAGAGAGCTCAATATATAAAAAGTTGTGATCCTAACAAATCAGTCAGGTACTTTAAAAATGACTCAAAGTTAGGGCTGAAACGGAGCAGTGGCACGGGGCTTAAGATGTCTGCCATGTGCACCCTAGCCTAGGACTGATCATGGTTTGATCCTCCAGCGTCCCAAACGGTCCCCCAAGCCAGGAGCGATTTCTGAATGCATTTCCAGGATTAACCCCTGAGTGTCACCAGGTGTGGCCGAAAAACAAAAATGACTCAAAGTTTACGCTGAAGCAATGCTAGAACTGTAGAGAATTTGAATCATCAAGAACTCTTTTTTATTACTGAAATAATTCCTGAAATTTGGAAGATTTATAGGATCTATAAACCTATAAAATGTCCATAAAATTATAAGAAAGATACTAAAAATGTACATGCTATTTTCTTAATCAGATAACCAAACTGTGAAAGGCTGTTGAGCAAGGAGGAGTGTGTGTGGGAAAATAAAACTTGAGGCCCCCAGAGAAAATATAGAAACATATTTGTGATCACTGTATCAACATGTCTTAGTATCCCTGTGCTTAATTTTTATCCTGTGAATGGCAGGCAAACATTTCCTCTTTGAAGATGCAATTAAAAGCTTTTTCAAAGGTCTGTATCTTTAGGACTTGGTTGGAAACCCATTAGGTATAAAGAAGAATCAACAGAACACACTGTATGGAGAAAAGAGCATTCATTCCTTTACTCTTGAACACAACTCAATATATGGGAATATTATACCTATGAAAACAGACATCCATATACACCACACAAATATATCATGCCCCTGAATTTGGCAGGCATCCAACTGATTCCAGCTGCAGCCTTAAGCGAAATCTCTTAGCAGCCACTTGTGGTGGCCATGAAATATGATCAGACAGGAGTCAAATTCCTCATACCTGTTCAACTTTGAAATCTAAGTCCTGGAGAAACCAATGTATTTATCCCTGGCTGCCTAACCAAAAGCAAGTGATTGCTGAACAGCCGGACTTCTTTGTTGGCATATATTTTGAAGCTGGTGTCAACCAAAGTTAAAGTCGGGGCACTGAGAATACATGTTTCATGGGAAGGTAATAAGGCAGCTTGAACCACATGACAACCCTGCTTAGACTGGCAGAGATATTCTGCAAAAGAAGACAAACAGGCATATGCCAAGCCGTAAGACTCCTGAAATGAATAGGGAGGCACAGAAAACTTAGCCCAACTTGAATAAAGTGTGAATTTTCACAAATCTCCATTTTTCAATTGCCCTTACATTGATTCACCGTGTAATTTATATTTTATTTACAATGTATTTGTCAATAAAGTGTATCTAAGATTTGTGGGTCTTTTTTGATCTATCAAAAGAAGTGAGGGGAGATCAAGAGGGGGTTCTGGAAAAACATGGCATAATTTGTTTTCTAGGGTTTATTATAATTGACTCACAGAGATCAGTAAATTACAGTACAGGGAAAATGTGATAATTTCCCAAAACTTGGTAGGGCCATGAAATTTAAAGAAGAGAAAAATCAGAACAAATTAGAGAATTTCACCAGAATAAAGATTTGAATCATGGGTTTTCATTCACCAAAATGTATCCTTTGTACAAGACCTGGAAATATGATGATAAAGCAGGAACCAGTTTTACTGCTATTTATCAAATCAGGGTAACCAAATTTTCATCAAATTTTTTTCTAAATGGTGGCAGTTCCTGTATCCTTCATTTTGGTTTCCTGTGTTTCATCCAACCAAGCATCTATTTCCTTTCTCATGGTGCCTCCAGGATGATCATTTCACTCATTGATTCATCATCCTGAGTCAGAAACTACTAAAATTTTTATTTGCTTTATTTCATTGACTCCTCTAACTATTTTATGAAGTCATTCTATTATCCTCTCCTTGAGTGTATGGAATCAAACTTAGAGAGACTGAATTTTTAATTGGTCACACAGCTTGGCAGGATTGAGTTGCAGGTTTCCAAAGCTACCAATTCTATGACTTGTTCCTTGAAGATACCATTATACAGCATTAACACCTGGAGGAAGATGCTTTCTGTTATCAGTGAGATAACAGGATATAGATGGAATATAGATAGAAAATGTGATGGTTTATACATGATGGTTTTTACTTTGTGAAGCTAACAAAGTAGGAATTCAACTAATTGACAATCACACTGTATTTTCTCTTGACCTGCAAATAAATATTTTCTTCCTTCCATCCTCACTTCCTTTCTTCCCATCTCCTTCTTTTCCTTGCTTTTTTCTTTCCTTCCTTCCTTTATTCCTTTCTTTTTACTTTCTTCCTTTCTTCTCTTCCTTTCCTACCTTCTTCCTTCACTTCTTCCTTTCTTCCTTCCTTTCTTTCTTCTTTCGCTCCTACCTTAATTCCTTCTTTTCTTCCTTACTAGCCTAAGACTGAACTCAGAACTTCATACATTCAAGGCAAGTGCTCTGCTCTAAATTCCTAATCCCAATATTTGTCTTTTTTAAAACAAAAATCCAAACAATTGTATTCTCTACTTAATTTTACATGTTGGTTTTTGCATTTATGCTTTAAAACACATGCATACACACACACTCCTAAGTCTCCTCAAGAAAATTGATCTAAAGGAAACCTAGCTTTTGTTCTAAAATTCTGATTCCCAAGTACCTTTTCTTTCCCTTTCCAATAAACACTCAACTTGAAGGCCACCATCAACATAACATTTGGCAGGTGATTCATCTAAGAGCTTAAGAACCCTCTTGTGAAATTGCTGCTCAACCCTATCCTCCCCAAGGTGGCTTGGGGAAAAGGAGGGGAGACCTGCTTCAGTGTCTTGACATTCTCCATGGCTGCTCTGAAGGAGCAGCTGGGCCATAATAGAAGGTTACTCAGGGATACCCATAGGTTTGACAGGAGACCATATTTTAAATAGGGCGGATACTAAATCCATCCAACTCCTGGAATGTTACTACTCTCTCAGGAACTCGAGAGAAGTTTCTGATGATGATCTATAAATCTTTCTTACCTAAAATACCCCAAATTAGTTTCTGTGCCACGGGAACATAAAAATGATATGGCTTTCTTCTTTGACATGTCAGTTAATAAAGAGTGGGAGGTGGGCTCCGGATGCTGCCTGACAGGTTTCTGAAGGGTTTACTCGTTAAAAATGGGAAGCACTTTAATTACCTGTTTGGTTTCTTGTTATATGTATGTTATAGGTTTAAGAAAGAAAAAGAAACCGGTCTTATAGACATTCAGGAAATTATGTCATTAATTATTCCTGTCAAGGTGCTATGTGGCCTGAAGTAAATGAAATAATTTCTTACAGTTTCTTCTTATTTTTTAATTTTAAAATGTTTTCAGAATATTGCTTTTCTAATATTTATAGACCTTACAATAATTTCATGATTAATGGCAATAGGTTGTTTTGGTCATGGATAATCCAGCAAATCAACTACAAATACATCTGACTTTGGAGGTCTTTTAAAAATTGATGACTTTTCTAACAGGAAATTTGCTTTTCCAGAGTATAGTTTGATGAATGTTAGTATTTCTTTGTATACTTAATATCCAGTAGCCCTCAGCGAAATGGGGAAATGACACAGGAGTCTAAATTGTCTACAGCTCCTAAAATCATCTCTCATTTAATCCAAAAAACAATGTTGCCATTTGCACTGGCATGCCATCCTCTTGATGCAAAGATCCTCTGGAATTTAACAACCATTCAGGACTGACAAAACAATGTTGCTCTAGTTGTTTTGCATTAGTAGTCAAGAAGTGGGTCACACAAAGAAGACTATCCTGAGTCTACACAGCCTAATTGTGCCAAAACTTCTCTTTTGACTTTCATAGGTTGGGAAGCCAAAGGTATAGCCCAGGTGTCTTGGGAAAATAAACTCTATGATAAACTTGAAAGAGGATACCCACCAATGTATCCAACCTATACTGATGTGTAAGGAGTCTTCAGGGAAGAAGCCATACAGATTCGTAAAACAACCAGAAGAGACAAGTACAAAGCAATTGGGTAGATGGAGAAAACATATTCTTGGAGATAGATTAACAAAAAAGAAATAGATCCTCTCAATTAGACCCCTGTGATAAACTAACTGATTCGGGAATATTGATAAACCAATACAGGAATATTGATACACCATTATTCTGTGAAGCTAACAAAATCTTTATAAAGACTCTGCAAGATTTTTACTTCTTCCATAGCTCAATATTTAGAGTCTATGGCCACTGCCAGTCTTCTTGGAGGGCTCAGCAGGGCAAAACACTCCTAAATATCTCCATGTGTGAGGCAGTATATGAATTAAGAGGGTACTCTGTAACATCATAAGGTCTTCAAAGACCTTATTCAGGTGGGAGAATAAATTAATGCAACTTTCCTGGAAACCTACTGGCATAATGTATGAAAAATGTATAAAAATGTTCACATAGTCTTCAGCATTCTTTTCCCCAGGAATCTACCTTAAGGAAATAATCAGAGATGGGAAAACAGATTTATGTTCAAGAATGTTTATCTCTACATTATTATACAAAAAGTTGGAAACAAAATAAGTATCAACTATGAGACTAGTTAAATAGATTCTGAAACATTTGTATTGTGGAATTTGAAATGCTAATAAAAATTGATGGTTTTGGAAAATATAGTTAATGATATAGAAAGTTGTGTGTGTTAATAGTGAGTAATTGCATTGCAGTTTTTTATATTCTTTTGTAGAACTATCTGTGTTTTCCAAGTCTTCTCTAACTAAATAAGACATATTGGTGGAGGTGGGGGGAAATGTAATATTATAGGGCAAGGGAAAAGATAATGCTCCATCTATTTATTGACCAAATGATAATTTGGGCTACACATTTGACTAAAGAATTGTTACATGTTGTTGCCTAAAGAATTGTTACATGGAAAGACATAATCTATTTACACTAGAGAACTGCACTCAAGCTGTCATTCCCAGTTCTTTTAGGAAGTCCCTGGCAGTACGACCCAAGAATATATTCTGTTTGGACACTAGCCAGTGAATTGTAGATGAACCAAATCTGAACAAAGTGGGGTGCCTGGGTAGCAAAGCTTAGAGGGACCTGTTTTCTTCTTGAGTTCCTTAAGGACTGCCTTGCAAAGGTCACACCAATATTGATGGTGGCCTTGAACTGAGAAGGCAGGACACTGGTGATTAAAAGAGAGCCAACTGTCCCACAGCACTTGTCGCCAGTATAATTGTTGCCTTTCTTTCCCACGCCCTTTTATCAGTGTGTATGGGGGTTGTTTAGTTGAATTTTGGGATTTTGCAAACTGCAGAAACCTTCTAACAAAGAACCATATATGCTTCCTCTTTCATAAACTCAATATGTACTTGTCAGAAGACAATTTCTTCCCTGCCACCCTCTGAGTATACATTAGAACTTTGTCAATCACACCACAGGGGGGTATGTGTAAGGAGATAAAACTTCTCAAATATAAAAAAAGAGATCCATCTTTATTCAAATCCCAGAAACACTTTGCCAAACACTTTCCCCCGAAATTTTCAAGGCCACGTGTTGTAACGGGAAATTTAATCCACATGTTTCTGATTCATATGTACACTTAATGCATCAAAATATCATCTCTTTGAAGTCCAAATGGCCTTTTTATAGGCTTTTTCCTTAGGAATGGAAAGTTGTACTTGGCCAAGAACTAACAAATTTGAACCTCCTATGTCCAAGTTCCTTTTAAACTTCCAATCTCAAGAAATTGAACCAAATTCTGTCCCCCCCCAACTACCTCAATATAACTATAAATCTTGAGATACTTCATTCCACCATGTCTTCTCAATTTTGAGCATATAAGTTTATGAAGGCTTTCAATGAAAACCATTAAGAGCTGTTGTCTTCTCACTATTATGAACTACTGCAATAGTGCAATGAAGATGAGCAAACAGAGGAAGGGCCAGCTCATATCCACTTCCAGAAACCTACAAAGGGAACTTAAGTCATTGGCCAGGAGTTATAGAAAAGTTGGGAGCAGAGTCAATGACTTGCTCTCCAAGGCATACCAGGATGGGAATCCAGGTTTTCCCTGGGAACCTTGATAGTGGAACATCACAGTTGGAAGACTTAGCCATACAACTTCCACAATTCTATTCCCAAATGTTCCATTTCAAACATTACTCTTAGCCTCATGCTGAATGGGTGGGACTGTAAACCTGAGTAGCCTCTTTAAACTTAAAGATAATTTGAGACATAAATCAATGCTGTCAATGCTTGTAGCTGGGGAAGAGCATTGGGAAAGATGAGAGATATATTTATTTTGTGCAAGGTTTCCATGAGGCTGAGCTCACCCACCAGCTGGACTCCAAGTTTTTAATGTGCAGTAAGTCAGGAAGGGTGGGTTGTGTGAGTTAAACAAAAATCAGCTTTGTCTCTGAACCTCTCTCTAGACAACAGGTTCCCAGACAGCAGGTCTCTGTCTAGTTCATTGTCACAGTCTCCAAGGTATTAGATGTATAGTGCTCATTAAATTTTTATTGAATGAGTGTTGAGAATTGAAAATTAAAAGAACTCCCCAATTGTTCTCTTAATCATCTATTCTACCACTCTTTACCTAGTTGTACATTCAAAATTTGAATAAAGAAAAATTATGAGTACCATCTCCCAATGGACCTGCTATTAAGATTATTTTGTAAAAATAAATAAAATTTCTATCTTAAACAATTTTCTTACCCTTTATCATTAATCTTTTCAAGTGGACAAATGAACAGTCATTTACAACTAGGCAAAAAAAAAAAACAAAGAGAACATAAACTGAAAATTCAGTATAGCTTGCCTTCTTAGATAAAAACTAAAAATGTTTATCAAGTCAAAGATAGCATATCTAAAAATATCCATTCCTGTGTACATTAGGAAGGAATGAATAATTCTGGTTTAGTATGTCCATTCTTTTAGGCTTCCTAATGAACTTCACCAATCAAAATCATAATGATCTACACTTGAGTCTATGAAACAACAGAGTTTGACTAGTGTTTGAGAAAATTGACTGTTGAAACTCTGCCAGTCCAAAAGTTTACATGAAAAAAGGTGTTCTTCACCTTTCAGCTTCCCCTTCAGCTTCTTGGGTAGAGCAAACATCTGTAAGTAAAGACTTGCAGTAAACTGACCGGGCTACCATGCTTTTTTTCAGTGGTATAGGTTGTCATTACTATCATATGTTTTAGAGAACGAGTTATGTTATCAGATTAGAAAATCTGAGACAGGTGAATTACTGCATAATAAGCCAACAAGCTGAAGTTATTATTTAAAGTCAGCATCTCCTGTCTATGTCTGAGTAGCATCATATCCTAAAAGCCCTTTCTAGTAGTCCCAAGGGAAGTAAGGAGCAGACAGATTATTTAAATATATGAAATTTAAATATATACTTAACAGTCATTCCTTCGTATCCTTAAAATCTTATGCAAAGTACTTCAAGAGTCGGTCATATGAGAAGTCTGCATATGCTGCAATGTTCCTTAAGGTCTTATGCAAAGTGCCAATATAAAATAGGTATGATATAAGTATGAAGGGACTGTGAGGCACGAAAAATCCCCTATTTGATATGAAAAGACTCAAAGAAAGATTAGAATTGTTCAAAATATAGGACAAAACCCAATAAACAATTCAATTCTCACATTCCTAAAATGACTTAGCTTAGAATCATTTTTTAAATTAATATCTTTATTTAAGCACCATGATTACAAACATATTTATAGTTGGGTTTCAGTCATAAAAAAGAACTCCCCTTTCACCAATGCAACATTCCCATCACCCCCCTTCAGCAGTGCAACATTCCCACCACCAATGTCCCCATTTCCCTCTTCTCCCACCCTCTGCCTGTATTCAAGACAGGGCTTTTATTTCTCTCGCTCATTAACATTGTCATGATAGTTTTAGTATAGTTATTTCTCTAACTGCACTCACCACTCTTTGTGGTGAGCTTCATATCGTGATTGGTTTAGATTCTTAAGGCAACAATAGAACCAAGTGGAAACCCAGGAGTACTAGCTTTGTGTGCCAAGTTCTGACCACTTTACTTCACTGAAAATTCTCAAAGGGGCAGATTGATGTTCCAAATTAGCAACCCTGTGATTGCTTCAGGAGCAAAAGTGAAATGGTTAATGCAAGGGAAAAAACTAACTTTTCTGATTTTTTTTTAAGTTTCTCATCTGAAATGCAACTGACTTGTTAAAACTTATTACAAAGAAAGCATACTTAAAAAATCAAAATATATTAGGGGCCAGAGCAATAGATAGCACAGTGGGTAGGGCATTTGCTTTGCAATCAGGCAACCCAAGTTCAACGCCCAGTTTCCCATATGGTACCCTGAGCATGGCCAGGAGTAATTTCTGATGCAGAGTCAGGAGTAACACCTGAGCACCACAGGGTGTGGTTCCAAAATATATAGATATTCTATTGATAAGTTCAATGTTTCAAAGTAAGAAGTATACAGATATTACTTTTTTCTCATCAATAAATGTATCTATCAACTAGTAACATTTCTAAAATGTTATGAGTTGGGCTTATATACACAATAATTATATATACAAGGGTATTATGTTAAAAAATAATCTTCTTGAGTCAACATCATAAATTGAAAGTAGGAACATCAATTAAAATAAGAACTTGAAAGTATTTTTCTTATAAAGATAGTATGTAGTTTGATTTTGTCATACAGTCTGTTCCCCATATTCTATTTTCATTGTTCTCATAGGTAATAAGTAAAGGAATGAGTATGACTGTATTCCACTAAGTCTTTACTGATGAACTCTAAAATGTGAATCTCATATAATTCCACATGTCACAATATGCTATTCTTTTTTTGCCAAATGTTTAAAAATGTAATAACTATGACTAACTCACAAGCAACAAAAAAAACAGGCAGAGGGGTGGATTTAGTCTATGGGCCAAAGTTTGCTGACCTCGGTTTGAAAGAAAACTTTGCTCTACCAAATGTTTAAGTGGGATTGAATAGGACATGCAGAGTCTTGAAGTGCTTAGCACATAGTTCTTAGAAGAGCTCAGATAATATATTCTTCCTCTGAGAGAATTAGTGGCTGGCTTGCCTTTTACTCAGATATCTAAGACCTAACAGAATCCCATCAGGAAAAGTTTTGATTGAGAAAATATGAGATCAGCGTCCTATTCTTTAAAGATGCCCAATACTGTGCAAATCTCAGTCTTGCTATAAAATTAAGACTTGTTTTCTCACTTATCATGCCTCCCATAAGCAAGGGTTTACTTTACACAAGAAACCTGTGGTCAAGAAATGGACTAAAGGGGGCCGGACGGTGGCGCTGGAGGTAAGGTGCCTGCGCTAACCTAGGAAGGACCGCGGTTCGATCCCCCGGTTCCCCATATGGTCCCCTGTGCCTGCCAGGAGCGACTTCTGAGCGAATAGCCAGGAGTAACCCCTGAGCGTCACCGGGTATGGCCCAAAAACAAAAAAAAAAAAAAAAGAAAAAAAAAAAGAAAAAAGAAATGGACTAAAGACAGACTGTTTCTTCCTTCTTACATAACCCAGTACAAAAATTCTATACTCTTCCTGCAGAGAAAACAGTCTCTCCATCTCTCAATTTTTTTATACAATCTATCTGGATGAAAGGTTCAATGTTTTTATATTTGTTTTTCTGATATATAAGTCTTGGTATTACACATCAGATTATTTCATTTTTTGCTCTTACTCAACAAACCGAACTGAAATTTGTGTTACCCTCCTTTATTGTCAATTATTGAAGACATATTACCAAAGTCCATATTCAGTGTAACAAAACTTCAGCTTCCAAATAACAGGTAATGCTTCTCCTCATATTACCCTGAGTACCAGAGGAATATTCATTGCCCCAAGAACACCATGTGGTTCAT
Source organism: Crocidura indochinensis (assembly GCA_004027635.1). Taxonomy (NCBI): domain Eukaryota; kingdom Metazoa; phylum Chordata; class Mammalia; order Eulipotyphla; family Soricidae; genus Crocidura; species Crocidura indochinensis. Next base: position 25,857 of record PVKC010002801.1, read on the forward strand.
TTCTCACAGCACTTGACTATGCTGTTGTCTGAATGTGATGTGCCCTCCCCTTTCTTTCCATACTCAAAGCTATACCAACACTTAAACAATACTTAACTTAGAGTTTAAATGAGATACCACATCTGCCCTGATTTTTCTTTGAAAGTTCCTCTGTGTGTTCAGATCACTGTATTTTATCTCTCTTAGCCCCAGTACAAGACTTTGCCTTTCTTTTCTTTTTTTTTTTACACTGTATCTCAACACCATACCCAAAGGGCAAGGTTCTTCTTGTTAAAGCAATAACAACGTCTCTGGGACCATGATAGATCTGTGAGAATTTTCTCTGAACATTCTTGCTAGGTATCCATCTCTACAGCCCAAGACATGTCCACAGTATTTCAGATAAATGGTAAATGATTCCTATACTGCTTAGACCTCTGTCTGTCTAATCTCTGGGCAGAGTCCTCTCACCTCTCTTGTTAGTTCTATGGACTCCACCACATTTCCTAAGTTTTGCTTAGTAGCAAAGGCAGCACCATTGCATATCATTAAAGTCAGAAGAGAGTTGATTCCCTCTGGTTTCTCCTTCATTTCCTAGCCCTTGGTCAATGGCACATTAATAAGGAAATTGTGAAAGTTCAGTTCCTTTAACTCAGTGCTTCTCAAATATGGGGGGGGGGCGCACCCCTGCGCGAGGATACGTAAAGGGGGGCGCGTTTGACCTTGGCACACACTATCATAACAAGCTAAGCCTCATGTTTATGTCTCTGTATGTCTCTGGAACTGAGAGTTGCTGTGCCCTGCTTCAAACACGCTTTGAAAAGCTATGCATTGCAAAACGTGCTCATTGTAGCCATTAATCCAGACATCACTCTGATTAAAAAATCAGCTCAAATTATTTTACATATATATTTTTGAAGGTTGAAGTTTTTAATAAAGATACTACTTACAGTCGTGGGGGGGCACGAAAAATGTTTTCTTCTTTCTAGGGGGGTATGACAGAAAATAATTGAGAAACACTGCCTGAACTCAAGGCGGGATAGACCTGAGATGCTTGCTATGTAGGCTATAAAGCTTCCTCTGGAATCAGACCTGGAACAGCTACATGGCTAAAAAGCTTTCGGGAGGAATTTAAACCCAGGATCTAGTCTATATCATGTTCTTAGATGGCTTGTGATTTTAAGTATTCTAGTCTTTTGTTTATTCTTGCTTTATTATTTATTGAGTTTTAAGTTTTAAGTTATTTTTATTAAGGCACCATGATTTACGTTATTTATACTTGAATTTCAGGCATATAATATTTTAATGTCAATCTCATCACCAAGCATCAACCTCCTTCCACCAGTGTACCTCCCACCTCCACCCTAACCTGCCTCCTTGACAGGCACATTTTAATTGAGACTGCTGGAATTTTGATTTCATGTTTCCAAAACTATTGACTCTGTGGTTTAGAGATATAAATATATATGATACTAACATATACAAATACATATGCCTCTATAACCTTAATGTGCCAGAGGCCCATTGCCCTATTCCTGTTACTTTCAGTCCATCTCTTCATTTGTTTTCTTTTTTTAAAATAATAATTACTTTATTTAAGCATTGTGCTTAAATTTTTCATGGTTTTCAGTCATACAGTGTATACCACCCTTCATCAATGCACATTTCCTACCACCAATTCCCCGGTTTTCCTCCCATCCTCCCCCCTGCCTGCCTCTTGGCAGACATTTTACTACTCTCTTTCTTTCTTTCTCTTTCTCTCTTCCTTTCACCCCTTTTTTCTCTTTCTCCCTTTTTGACACTGTGGTTTACATTATCATTAATGAAGGGATATGCATAATGCATAACACTTTATCCCCTTTTATCACCTTGTTTTTGTTCAAAATGATTAGTTCCAACTTTCCTTGTCACAGTGGTTACTTCTCTACCCAAACTGCACTAACCCACTTTTTGTGCAAGCATTTTGTCATGGAATGATCCCCCTGGCCCTTATCTCTATTATTTCTGGATATTATTACCATACTATCTTTTTTTAAATAATATTTTTATTTAAGCACCTTGATTACAGACATAATTGTAGTTGGGTTTCAGTTATATAAAGAAAAGCCCCTTCACCAGTACAATATTCCCACCACCAATGCCCTCCATCTTCCATCTTCCTCCATCTCTTATTTCCTTCCTCAATTTTTCCATCCCCTTCCTGATTTCTATTTTCTATGATGAAGGGTAATCTAGATATTCCACTTTAATACCTCTATTCCTTCATCCTATATTCTATATTGAGATCATTTGGTGTTTGCCCTTGTTCCTAAGCCTTACATGATATCCTCCAGTTCCATCCAAGTTTCTGCAAATTGCATGATTGCATCATTCAATGCAACTGCGTGGTGTTCCGTTGTGTACATATACCACACCTTCATTATCCACTCATCTGTCATCGGACACCTAGGTTGATGCCATAGCCTAGCTATTGTGCTAAGTGCTATAAGATTACCTCCTATAGACAAGATATTATATTCTTACATGTAGCATTCTTTCCAACTTATAGCACCTAGGGGTAAAAAGTTTTAAAGTGAAGCAGAATATATCTGTATTACATATTATATGGAAATATTATAGTGTAATGGCAAGTTAATCTTTATGCAAAGTATTTTCAACATTCAGATATTATTATTTTCTAGTTTAAATTACAGATATTGATTCTACAAACCTATGTTCTCCCTTGAATACATGGTTCATTTGCTTTTCTCTACATCTCTTTCCTTTTTCCAGTTTGAAGAAGCTCATGTTCTCTCTTGAACATGTACTTCCTCTCTTTCTCTGTCCTCACATTTTTCTAAGTATGTTTAAATAAGAACTACCTTGCTTCACTAAAAAAAATTATATATTTTCTTAGCATAAAAAATGAAGAATTAAGTTTAGAAAAAATGAGATTCTGTCACAATTCAGTTATAGAACCCCGAATAAGATATTTCATTTCCTTCAGTTTTAAATGATGTCTATATGTGTGCATGTTTGCACATAGATAAGCCTAAATTACACTGTTAGAGAAAAGAACAAATATAATGTGCACACAGCATCCTCACGGTGTGTAGATCATGATTAACACTGAAAAATAAATGGTCATTTTATATAGACCTGACCTCAATAAAATGAGTGATTGTGTGACACTGAGGTTTGCTAATTGATATCATAAAAATACTTAAACAGATTGAAGTTTAAAATTTTAAGTGTCAAGAAAGAAGTATCTACTTGGACTCATGTATACTCTGGCTGGTACTGTCAAGGATGATCTACTTGACAGTTATCAATGTCTGCTGGGAAATGAAAAGAATTATTGACATTATTAACATCAGTGCATGGGAACTAGTAAATGTGTCCTTCCCAATGCAGGTCACAACTGACCATTTCAAGCTGATACTGTATTTCACATTAAATTAAAAAATTATATTTAATAAGTTCATTATCACAGCAGGAATAAAATCTGAAAATCACTAAGGGGCCGGGCGGTGGCGCTGCAGGTAAGGTGCCTGCCTTACAGCACTAGCCTTGGACGGACCACGGTTCGATTCCCCGGTTCCCATATAGTCCCCCGTGCCTGCCAGGAGCGACTTCTGAGTGCATATCCAGGAGTAACCCCTGAGTGTCACTGGGTGTGGCCCCAAAACCAAAAAAAAAAAATCTGAAAATCAAGCTTCTCTCAGCTGATGCATAACTACTGTGAGTATGGGTCTCTCTGGACTAATGAAGTCCTAAACAGTTTCCAAAACTATTCTTTCCAAAATGTGTAACACCAGAGAGGGAATTTAGGTGCTCAAGTCTCAAGCTTTAAGGCAGCTCTTAACTTAATTCTCAGAATGGGGATTACTTCTATTTTCTAGTTATAGGCCATTTAATAATTATAGGTATTATTTTTGTTCTACTACACAGAATGTAGAAAAAACAACTGTGGATAGCCTTGACCTCTCTAAGAATAATATAACAGTTGTTCACAGTCAATCTAATTAATAAAAACAACCAAATATAACCAAAACACTCCAATTAATAGTGCTGGTTGTCTGTCTTATGGAAGCTACTTAGGGGCTAATTAAGAGGTAAAGTGAATGCTTTGCACCTTAGTTCAATCCTTAACACCAAATACATCTCCTGAGTAGTGCCAAGAATGATCCCTGAGCACAAAGTCAAGTGTAGGCCCTAAGGATCCCTGGGTGTGACCCAGAAATCAGAAAAAAGGAAAAGCTTATGCTAGTCCCAATTATTCTCAAATCTATCTTTGTTTTAGGTTAACTTGATAGATGCACTGCTTTTCTACTAGAAGACTCCAAATTTTTAAACAAATCTTGAAAAATGTTTATTGATCATCACCAGCCTCACAACCTCAAGGAACAAGTCAAAATGCATAAGTCTTATATCAGGAGAGAATGGGCCAAGTGCTAATTTTCAGGGGAAATGGAATAGGAGACAATTCTTTTACCTTGCCTTCTTTTACAATTCAACCTTTGAATTGAACATAATTACATTTCAGGCAGAAAAGACATTGTTCCGCCACTACATCTGTATTTGTCATGACAAGTAATCACATGTAATCAAAGCACCTACAACAGTAACTTGAGAAGTAAATATTTCTGTCACCTCACCTACTGGACATCAGGATGGCAAAAAAAAAAAAATCAATGTCTTGACTGAACAAAATTCAGATGCTCTGATCTATAAATGCTCAACACTGTTAGGCATAGCATTAAGAAATATAAAAAAAATCATCCTTCAAACCTGAGAGATGATAGTAACTAAAAGACAGATTAAAAATCTGGGTCTACGGGCCAGAGAGATAGCATAGAAGGTAGAGCGTTTGCCTTTTATGCAGAAGGGTGGTGGTTCGAATCCCAGCATCCCATATGGTCCCCTGAGCCTGCCAGGAACGATTTCTGAGCGTAGAGCCAGGAATAACTCCTGAGCGCTGCAGGGTGTGACCCAAAAAACAAACAAACAAACAAAAACCCCCAAAACTGGGCCTACCACACATAATGAATAAAATTTAAAATCTGTACTATGGGTCTGTCTTCGCTATTAGAACTTTAACTGTCCTTTTTTAAAAAATCATCTTTATTATGATATGTTACTTAAGAGACAAAATCTTCTGATGAAATTTAAGATTGCTTTTAGCTGGATGACTGATTTTCGACAGTGGAGGGAAACAACTAGATTATATGTATAGTTTAATTATACAATTAAATAAAAACAGTTCTATTTGTAAATGCAATTATTGTAAAAAATGTTAATATCCTCCAAATGTAGCATTCTCTCTGCAAAAAAAGTAATCTAACAAGTAACTGATGGAGTTCTCAAAAATTCAATTAATTTTTAAACAAATCTCATAGTTTTACTTTATTTTTAACTCATTTAGAAAACTCAAAATCTAATGATCTTTTATCAATGATCTATTATAATGTTGATAAAATCAGTAATTTTTTAATTCTTGCACATAAGAAATGATACATATATGTTCAAATTTGTGAGTTTTTTAATTTGTGTATTGCTCTGAATAAAGTGACCACACCTGCCTAGATACAAAAGTCACTAATTTTTTGGAGCCTCATTTGAAAATGATAATAATACTGTGTCTCTGATTTCAAATACATAGACACAAAAAAGAACACTTGTCAGAATTTGAACTATTTCTTTTTCTTTCGTGTACATCACACAATCTCAAAACCATCAAATAATTTGCTATTCTTATCCACAGTTATTGCTGCAAATTAAATTTTGATGAAAATACCCTGAAAGTAGTAGGTAGGAAATTTGTTAGGAAGTTCTCTTGATCTCTAAAACCTGGGAAGAATAAGTATTTAGAAGTGAGACTCAGAAGAAGAAAAAGAAGTTAGACTGTAAAATAGTTACAACAAATTTCTCTGTCAACCCACAGGAACTGCTAAAGTTTGGATGGTCCTTGACAATTGTCCCAAATTTAGGTAAAACAGCTGGAAAAATAAGGCCTTTAGAATAGAGAGGGGATTTATGTAATTCATCACAGCATTAACTATAGTTTAAATGAGGTCTATTCTAAGTATGTTAACATTCCAGTTGGTTTGTATCAACTATAAAGTTTAATACATACCAGGTACCAAGAAGTGTTGACACAAACACATTTTGTTTGTTTAGTGTTGTTTGGGGGAAGCATACCTGATGCTTCAAGCTTACTTCTGGCTCAGCACCCAAGGATCACTCTTGGCAAAGCTCTGAGGATCATATGTGGTACCAGACAAGCAACATGCAAGGCAAGCAGCCTGACCTAGTGTACTATCATGCTGATTCCAAAACAATTATTTTTAAAACTTCACTGAAATCAGATGTAAAAATTGAAATAATAGGAAAAAAACAGCACTACCATAAAAATTAAGTTAGTGAGACAAATCATTTTAAAATTTGAATTAGAAAGAGATAACTTAATTCTGTAAACCTAGAACAAAATAATTTTAGTTCTGTCTCTAAGGATAGTAGGTGGAGAACAGGAGAAAAGTCATTCTGGGTCCTAACTCTTTCTTTTTGATTTCAGGACCGAGACTATTGTGTGGTACTTGTCTTTATTGCTGCAGTGCTCACTGGATATTTTATTTGATATTTCTTTCTGTATTGTTGTGGTGTTTCAATTACCTTTTTCCTGTCCTCTCTCAAACTGAGGTTGAAAGCCTCTAGAAGGACTCCGCCCATTTTCAGCTTCTTTAATTTTTTACTCCATTCTATTGCTTTTTTTGTTTGTTTGTTTGTTTGTTTTTTTGGGGGGCCACACCCAGTGATTACTCCTGATTATTCACTCAGAAGTCGCTCCTGGCAGGCACGGGGGACCATATGGGGAACCGGGGGATCGAACCGAGGTCCGTCCTAGGTTAGCACAGGCAAGGCAAGCACCTTACCCTCCAGCGCCACCGCCTGGCCCCCCATTCTATTGCTTTTCAATTAGCAATAATCACGCCTCGGATAAACCTCATTGGCTATGATTCTGCCACTGCACGAAGCTTTTCTTTCCTTCAAACAAAACCACAGAACTCGAACTATCTAGTTCCACCTCTCAAATAGAGGGGGAAACACGGAATGTACCGGGACCAAACAGATATATGATCACTAGTAGTAAGCTAGACAAAAAGGGGACCACTTACTCTAGCAGCCCAGGGGGTGAGGGTGGGGGATATGGGTTGCAGGAAAGGAATGTGGGTGGATGGGAATCCCCCTGATTCAATGTTATTATGTACCTAAAATACTACTGTCAAAGATATGTAAGCCAATATGGTCAAAATAAAAAATTTTAATCTAAATAAAAAGATAAAAGTCTATGGTATCTGGAATTAATCTTAGTAGAAAAATTATCTTTGAAGTAAAGAAGAGAAAAATCAGGAAAGGAAAGGGGAGAAGAAATGTACAAAGAGAAGTGTGATGTAGAAGACATCTTGGATAAGACCAAATTTTCTGGTAAGCAGAAATATTTGAGAGCTTCCAATATAGTCGCAGCAGTCACAGCTTCTAACTTATAAAATTGATCATGTAAAAGGTAAGGAATTCTAGGAGTGTTTCTCTCAGTAGATGAGTTCTATTTTATCATTCTTGAAAACCTTCAGGGCCATCCTTTAGCTTTCTCAATAACTCTGACCTAATATCTCTTTCAAAATATTTTTCTGGACCAGAGCAATAGCACAGCAAGTAGTGCATTTGCCTTGTACATGGCTGACCTGAGTTTGATCCCAGCATCTCATTTGGTCCCCTGGGCCTAACAGGGGTAATTTCTGAGCATAGAGCACAGAGTAAGTCCTAAGTGCTGCCCAGTGTGACACAAAAACAAAACAGATATATTTTTTCTTCTTAAATTTGCAAAAATAAATTCTTTCTCAGCCAGGAATGCTAACTTATACACCTTTTTACTACATGACATTCATAGTCGTGTAAGTTGTTATTGTTATCTTCATCTTTCTGATAAGGAAAACTAAAATTATGAGGTTATAGAAATTTCTCCAAGGTTTTTGATTTGAATTATCTCACTTCCATATTCATGCTACTTCCACAATATCATAGCTTTCCCAAAGAAGAGTATGCCTAAAATAATTCCATATGAGTGTGGGTATCAGAAAACAGAATAGTTTCCATAATGGGTCATAAAATACTGCACTCGAACTCTGGACTAAAATACAGAATACTAGAGGTGAGTCATTCCAATGGGAGAACAACACCCAAAATGTGGAAAGCTGCCTATAATTCATGCCAAAGACTCAAAAGGATGTGTCTCTGGAATCAGGGGTTAGTCTAGCTCTGCCAAACTCTACTTGTGTAACTGAGTGCAAATTTAACTGCCATATTTAAGAATATCTTCAGCCTCCTAAATAAATTCAAGGTCATAGGAAAAGTGAATTTTGTGTCACTCAATGTGAGTTTTTTGATATATTGAACTTACGAAGGTCAATTTTTTCCCTACAAAAGTCAATGTTAGTTAGGAGGGCAAAGCAATAGTATAGTGGGTAGTGCCTTGCACACAACTAACCCAGCTTTAGTCTCTGCATCCTCTATGGTCCCCTGAGTATCACAAGAGGAATTCCTTAGTGTAGAGTCAGAAGATAAGCCTGAATACTGCTGAGTGTGGCCCTAAACAAAACAAATTGAAGGTCAATTAGTCACCTGTTCTAGCCCTTTCATCTTCAAGATCAATTTTACTAGGTAATTCACTGAATAATGGCCTAAGATATGTATTTCTAAGATCAACTGTCCATGACTAAAAGTAAAATCTATGGTAGGATTAGAAAAAAAAAGTGATACAATGTGATCACTACCGTCTAAAAATTATACAGAAACATGATTTCCATTGGACCTTGACCTATAGTTTTCACCTTACTAACCTAGCAGAAAGATTTATAACTTCTGAATTTGTGCATCATGTTGAGTTCACCCCATGAAAATCTTTCAGAGAGCAGCTTCAAGGGAAAGAGAGTGTACCCCATGACCTCAACACTTCAAACCTGATTGCACACTAGTTTAAAACATCTTATGGTACTCTTCCACTCACCTAGTATTCTTCTGGCTGTTGTTTTCTGTCCTTTCCGTGTTTAGCACAACTGACACACCACTGTTTGCCAAGAGACACCCCAGACATTTCAAACAGCTTTGTTTTGTGACCTGCCATACCAGCAGGCTGCATACTTCAGTACACTGACAGCTAAGTCATATCTTTTGTTCCAGGCACACAGATAGGGTAGTGAAAGTTCACATGGAATACTCACATTTCAAAATGTAAATAAATGGCTTGCACCGGAGGCCCAGTGCACTTAAGTCTAAACGACAAATCTTCTCAAAGAAAAGAGTGACCCAAAGGGGACTTTTCACAATTCCCTTAAGAACCCTGTGGCTTTTAGAGCTACACCTGGAGGCTGAATGAGGGGAATCAACTACCAGCAAGAGACCAGACATCCTGCCCTGGCCAGGCGCATGTCAGCAGTTTCCCTCTGGTTCTTCCTGACCAGTTCCCTCAAATGTCTTTCTGATATATTTTTCCCTACTGAGCCCTATTCCTTTCATTTTTGCATTCAGAGTCTCTGTGTGTGTGTGTCTCTGACTCATGTTTTTTACTTCTTATGCTTCTCATATTTCCTAGTTCCACAACTCCATTTTTTATTATACTTTGGAACTCTTTTATTTTCTTCCAGTTTTCCAAAGAACTTTCACAGCTGGTCCCATCTGTCTCTTCTAAATGACCCTCCACCGCTTTAATAATACTCACTTCCTCTCTGATTCCACCTGTCTTTTATAGGCTGAACTCCGCAATCTGCACATTTTAGATTGCTACTAACAAATATGGGTTTGGGATGGATGCTACCAGAGTTTTTAATACATCAGCCACTAATGGGTTACTACCACCTTTTAACTTTGCTGACAGTGATCTGATTTTATCTATTTTTTGCCAGTGAGCACACGGACCTGGGTGCCCAGATCCTCCATTGGTCTGGGACCACTCCCCCCCCTCAGGACTCTTCTGAGGTCCGGTTGAGTGCACGAACATGGGTGTCCAGACCCTCCACTGGTCTGGGACCACTCTTCCTCCCTCAGGACCCCTTCTGCTGACCAGGGGAGCAAGTAGGTTGAGGCCTCCCACCCTCTCTGCCAGTCAAGGAATTGCACGCATCTTGACCTGGGACCTTTGGGCAGGGTTGAAACAACCAGCTCCCCTCCCCAAGATCACAATCTATGAGAACCCGCTAGATAGTCTAACTGGAAACATGTAGGTCCAGTCATCTCAGATCTAACACTCAATTTCCTCAGATAATCCCACAGTCCATAAAACAGAATATCAAAGCACTGAAGCAGTTTGTAATATCCCAATCATAGTTAGACAAGCCGTCTGGCTAAGGAAAAATAAACTCTAAATCAAATATTCCTTCAAGCACCTCTAATACAATCAGTACAGCAGTCTACTTTATTAAACAACCAGAAAACTCAACATTCAAAACCAACAGATGCAAAGAAATATGGGTAAACTAAGAAAGACACTAGCAGCTGTGAAAATGGAGAGAAATCCTATCAGATTTCCAAATCCACCAAAGCACATGAGTCCAATAGATGAAGACCTAAAAGCAGCAATGAATGCCCTAGCAAGGGAAATGAAGGAATCACTAGTCAGTGAGATTAAGAAATCCATAGATGAACAATTCAACCAACTAAAGGAAAAACTTTTACAGAAGATGAAAGAATTCATACAATTGGAATTAGGGAAAATAAAAAACATGTTAGTAAGCCATAATAGTAAAATTACACAGTTAGAATAACACATAGAGGAACTTGAGGGAAAACTACAAAACAACAATGACAAAGAAGTCAATAAGAAAGCAAGAGACAAAACATTGGAGGAAATAGGTACTTAATGAACAAAGATAAAATAAATAACCTACAAATTGTAGGAATACCAGAAGGGGAGGAAAAAGGGAAAGGAGAAGAACAAATAGTGAAGGAAATAATAGCAGAGAATTTTCCCACCCTCTAGGAAGAAAAACCCATACAAGTCCAGGAGGCAAAAAGAGCCCCCAATAAAATAGATGCTAACAGACCAATACCAAGACATATAGTAATCCAACTGGCAAAAGAGAGAGAGAATGAGAGAGAGAGATTAATTTTAAGGCAATATGGGGGAGAAAAACACTCAAATACAAAGGAAGAGACATAAGAATCAAACAAGACCTCCCATTTGAAACAATTCAAGCAAGAAGACAGTGGAGTGATATATTTAAACTACTGAATGAAATAAATGTCCAACCTAGGGTACATTAACCAGCAAAACTCTCATTCATATGGAAGGAGAACTAAAAACATTCTTAGACAAAAAAGAACTCACACTATTTGTGCTAACCAAACCATCTCTAAATGAAGTTCTCAAAGATGTTCTACACAATCCAAACCCCTATTGTAACAACAACCACTCTACTCAATACACTAGCACAACAACCCTCTCTGCCAGTAATCTCCTTAAATGTCAATGGGCTAAATTCCTCTATTAAAGACACAGAGTAGAGAAATGGGTCAGAAAACAAAAACCAGACATCATCTGCCGCCAAGAAACATACCTAAAAGAACAGAACAGGCACAGGCTTAGAATTAAAGGATGGAAATCGATTATTCAAGCCAACAGAAAACAAACAAAAAACCAGGATAGCTATCCTTATATCAGACCAAATTGTATTCAACCTCAAGAAAGTGCCTAGAGACTAAGAGGATCACAACTTACTGATCAGGGCATCATTAGAACAAAAATAACTAACCCTGATCAATATCTATGCACCGACTGTAGAGCCAGCAAAATATGTAAAGCATTTGCTCACAAATCTAGAGAAACATATGAAAGGAAATGTGATAGTATTAGGAGATTTCAATACTCCAGTATCATCACTAGACAGATCCACCAGGCAGAAAATTAGCAGACATCAGAGTCCTAAATGTGAAATTGGGAGAAATGGGCCTAATGGACCTATAGGGCTCTCCACCCCAAGAGAACAGAATATACATTCTTCTCAAGTGCACATGGAACCTTCTCTAGAATAGACCCTGCCTTTGAATATAAATCTAACTTGCACAAAGTCATAAACATAAGGATTATTAGAAGCACCTCACCAGACCATTATGCAACAGATCAAGATGAATTGTAAAAAGAAACGGTGTAGAAGATCCAACATCTGGAGGTTAGACAACATGCTACTCAAAAACAGCTGGATCAAAGAGGAAATCAAAGAAGAAATAAAAAATTCCTTGAGACAAATAATAATGAAGAGACAAATTGTCAAAATCTGTGGGATACAACAAAAACTGCAATTAGGGGGAAACTCATAGCAATACAGGCCTATGTCAGGAAAGAGGAAAAAAGACAAAAATCAACAGTTTACAAGGACACCTTAGGAGCTGGAAAAACAACAACAAAGAAACCCAAACACAGACAAAAGAAAAGAAATAATAAAAACCAGGGCAGACATAAACAACATAGAAACAAAGAAAACAATACAAAAAAATCAATGAGACCAAGAGTTGGTTTTTCAAAAGAATAAAAAAGATAGACAAACCGCTGGCAAGAATCATGAAAAAAAGGGAAAACACCCAAATAAATTAACTATGAGCATACTGTACTATGAACATACTATGAACAATTCTACTCAGTGAGACTAGAGAACCCAGAAGAAACGGACAGATTTCTGGAAGAATATCGTCTTCCGAGACTGAACAAGGAGAATGTAGAAAGCCTAAATAGTCCCATCACATCTGAGAAAATTGAAACTAATTAAGAAACTCCTCAAGAACAAAAGTCTAGGTCCAGATGGTTTTAAGAATGAATTTTATCAAACATTTTGAGAATTACAACCACTGATCCTCAGTCTCTTCCAAAATATTGAAAAGATGGAATCCTTCTTAACTTCTTTTATGAGGTGAATATCACACTCATTCTCAAAGACAGCAAAGACACTGCCAAGAAGGAAAACTATAGACTGATCTCAATAATAAACAGAGATGTAAAAATCCTCAACAAAATCTTAGCAACCGAATCCAACAAAACATCAAAAAATTATGCACAAATGGTACACATCATACACAATTATACTACAAAGTGGGTTTCATTCTAGGGATGCAAGGATGGTTCAACATATGCAAATCAATTAACATCATACATCATATCAACAAGAAGAAAGACAAAAACCACATGATCATATCGATTCACGCAGAGAAAGCATTTAACAAAATCCAACACCCATTCATGCTGAAAATGCTCAGTAAATAGGGTTAGAAGGAACCTTCCTGAAGATAGTCACAGCTATCTATAAAAAGCCCAACATTATCCTTAATGGCAAAAAACTGAAAACATTTCCACTAAGATCAGGATCTAGGCAAGGCTGCCCACTTTCTCCACTCTTATTCAACATAGTTTTAGAATTACTAGCAATAGCTATCAGACAAGAGAAGGGAATTCAAGAAATTCAGATAGGGAAAGATGAAGTCAAACTACCTATTTTTTGCAGATGATAAGATGATATATATTGAAAACCCTAAAGAATCCACAGTAAAACTCCTAGAAACAATAAGCCAATACAGCAAAGTGGCTACAATATTAATACACAAAAGACAATTGCATTCCTCAATACAAATAACAAAGTAGAAGAGAAAGACATTAAGGAGTCAAGCCCATTTAAAATAGTATCTAAAAATATCAAGTACCTGGGAATCAACCTGACAAAGAACTGAAAGACCTATACCCTCGACGGTGAACCTATGGCACAGTGGCACGCGAAGGCCTTGCAGCTGGCACGTGGGAAGATCCGCAATTAAGATATTCAGCACGCAGTGGGAGGCAAGTGTGCCGGTGTCTGCATTGCAGCTCACCTGGCAACAGGACCAGACTGGCCATTAGGAGGACTGGGCATTGTGCAGCAGTTTGGGTACTCAGGCTCAAAAAGATTAGCTATCATTGATACCATGTAAATTTGAAAATGCTCCAGAAAGAAATTGAAGAGGACCTAAGGAAATGGATGAATATTCCATGCTCATCGGTAGGAAGAATCAACATAATCAAAATGATTATCTTACCTAAATTACTATACAGATTCAATGCAATCCCTATCCAAATTCAGATGCCAATTTTAAAGTACTAGAACAATCGATTATAAAGTTCATCTGGAACCACAAAAAAACTAGGTTAGTCAAATCCATACTAAAAAGCAAACAAACAACAAAAAAAAACAAGAAACAGGGTGGCATTTCTTTACCTGACATAAAGCTTTATTATAAAGCCATAGTCATCAAAACAGCATGGTACTGGAACGAACACAGAGTATTAGACCAGTGGGTTGGAACAGAATATCCAGAGATATACCCACAAATATATGAACAACTAATATTTTTCAAAGGATTCAAGAACCTGAAATGGAACAAAGACAGTCTCTTCAACAAATGGTGTTGGTACAACTGGATAACCATCTATAAGAAACAAAAGATTGATCCATATCTCACAAGGGTGTGAGATCAACTCAAAAATCAACTCAAAATGGAATAAAGACCTGGAAATCAGACCTGAACCTATAAAGTTTATTGAAGGAAAAATGGGTAGAACACTACAATACTTATACCTCAAAAAGTCTTTGATGATGGAATGCCAATGGCATAAAATGTAAACAAATGGACAAATGGACTGTATGGTGAAAGAAACGCTGGCTAAAACTAAAAGACAGCTAAAGAGTGGGGGGAAATTTCACACTCGACTTGTCAGATGAAGGATTGATATATAAGATATACAAAGCACTCAGAAAGGTGGGCTCCACAAAACCCAATAAAGCCATAGAAAGCTAGAGAGAAGAAATGAATAGAGACTTTTTCAAGGAAAACTGACAGATGATCAAGAAACACATGAAAACATGTTCACCACCACTCATCATTAGAGAAATCCAAATCATATTGTCCCCACACTGCCAGGAGTGATCCCTGACACAGAGCCAGGATAAGACTTGGGCATTTCTGGGCATGACCCAATCTCTTCCAATCCCAACATACTAGCTCACTCCTCTGTTCTTCCCACACTAAAAAAAACAAAGTTAATACAAAATATTATATTTAGAATGCAACAAGAAAGTACCACAATGGCCAAAAGCAAGTGTTTCACACTTTAGGAACACCTCCAGAGAAAATATTCTTTAAAAATTAGCCTTGGAAAATGAGTAAGAACCAAATACAAATGAAAAAGGGAAGGGGGGCAGTGAGGTGACGCTAGAAATAAGATGTCTACCTTGCAAGCACTAGTCAAGGAAGGACCATGGTTCGATCCCCAGCATCCCATATGGCCCCCCCAAGCTAGGGGTGATTTCTGAGCACTTAGCCAGGAGTAACCCCTAAGCATTAAATGGGTGTGGCCCCCCAGAAAAAGAAAAAGAAAAGAAAAGAAAAAAGGGAAGGGAGTGACATTAAAAGTCTTTAAAGCTGGGGCCCGGGAAATAGCATGGAGGTAAGGCGTTTGCCTTTCATGCAAAAGGTCATCGGTTCGAATCCCTGTGCCCCATATGGTCCCCCGTGCCTGCCAGGAGCAATTTCTGAGCATGGAGCCAGGAGTAACCCCTGAGCACTGCTGGGTGTGACCCAAAAACCAAAAAAAAAAGTCTTTAAAGCTAATGTTTGGTATCCACCCCCCCACCAAATGGGAGCTCAGTATTGTTGAAAGACAGGATCCACATCAGTCCTCAACTCTGGAGGGATAAGGAGG
>PVKC010002802.1:0-41601 GCA_004027635.1 Crocidura indochinensis
AAAAAAAAAAAAAAAAAAAAAAAAAAGAAAATAATAATAATAAAAATAAAAAAATTAATTAAAAATATGCTGAAAATGGATGGAGTACTTCTAGTGGCTATCTGCCTAGTTTGCGAGAGGACATAAAAGGTAATTGAAACACAAAAAAAATAAAAATAAAAAATAATAAAAAATAATAAAAAATAAATTAATTATTAAAAATATGCTGAAATGGATGGAGTCCTTCTAGTGGGTATGTGCCTCACTTTGCGAGAGGACTTGTAAAGGTAATTGAAACACCAAATTTCATTATTCAAGTATGCACTATATATACAATATGATACCAGACACTCATTGGAAGAAGCAAAAGTTACAGAGAGTGTTCTGTGGCAAGATGATTGTTCTATGCTATGCAAAAGAGCTTTTACTGAAAATATTCATTTTTATTTGAAATCTACAGAGACACAATATTGTTAAAATCAAAATAAAGTCTGAATGGAAATTTTATGGACATTTTAAAATATGTCAATGAATTGGTGCATGTCTGGCATTCATTCCTTATTTTAGTTTTTCCATGTATTTTACCTGCTCAGGCAAACTCTCATTTAATACCAATTTCATCAAAATCTGCATCTTCCTCTCAATTTTCATACAAGTAACCTGAGACTCTGCTTCAAATATGATTAAGCCAGGTAAAAGAGTTGAAGACAAAGTTTTGTCATTTTAAAAATACACTTACTCTTTAAAAGAAGAACACCTGTAATAGACCTCAGGTAAAGTTTATGTTTCTCTATGTCATTGGAAAATAGAATCAACCCAAAGAGAATGTATTTTTAAGTCCAAAGCATTTACTTGTCCAATCAGTTTCAAAATAAGGTTATGAATATACACCCTAAAATATCTGCTAATTAAAAAACAATGGGTCTTTTTTTTTGAAAGGATAAAGAATTGAGTGCAACCTCTTACGTTTTTTGATCTCTTTAAATGTAAGTCAAATTAAAATATTTTATTAGAATACTTATTTCAGACTCCAACCATAGATTCATTTCAGAGGACCTGAAACAAGAAAGGGCCAGTGTGGAGAACTAGTAAATAAAGTATACATGCTCATGGTGATGTAAAATATACTTCCAAAACTAATCCCATGGATGAGAAAGACACTGTCTTTGAGATACACCTCCTGTCCCAGCATTTTATTTTTAAACATTGTTACTAATATTTACTAATATTTTTTTGTTTTGTGGGTCACACTTGGCTACTTTCAGTGGTTACTTCTGACTTTGTGCTCAGAAATTGCCCTTGGCAGGCACAAGGGACCATATGGGATGACAGAATTTGAACACTGCCTTTCCTGGACCAGCTACATGCAAGGCAAATGTCCTACTGCTGTTCTATCTCTCTGGCCAAAATATTTTGATGACAAATTCTGAGCATCCCAAGTTCTTGTAAGCTGACAATGATATCATTTCTATAGGTTTTCTTTCCACTCAACAAAACTACCTGTGCTTTAGAACTGTGGTATTAAATTTCCAGCCTGAAGGTTGTAGAAAGGTTGAAAAACATTGGCGTAATGTCTTGGTTAAATTTGTACACACACTTACACTTCACAGAGCATTAATGTATATTAATCTTTCAGTTGATTTATCTCCCCTTTCTTTTGTAAGTAAATTGATTTTAGTTTTCTATAAATTTTATTTTAATATATTGTATTTTGTTTTACTATGCTTTTTATTTAACTATCAATTTAAACTACAGAACATCAACTAATAAATCCATTTTTTAAATTTTAACTACATGTACATCACCATATAGTGTGCTCCTCAAATACTTTGTAAATAGTCATTATGTGCACACACTTTTGTAATGAAATTTGAATAGAAATGCACTGTGTTCATTGTATCATCCTCAAGAAAGGAATAAGTCAAGTGCTGTTTAGAATTAATTTATTGTTTGCTTTTAAACCTTTTTGCTATAGCTATTAAAAATATTACCAGGAAAATTCTAATAACTCATAAGCATTTTCTTGATTTTAGAAACTAAACCGATAGCTTTAAAAGATGGTTCTCTTATATGTCATTTAATTTGTGAAGCATTATGGTTCTAATAACATTACTAATTTTTATTGCTCACATCAAAATATTTAACACATATGTGTAGTTTTTAAAATTAAAATCTATTTAGAATACTTCAATAATTGAAGAATTATTTGGCAAATTATATAGGTAACTGAGATTTGGTATAAACTTAGAAATTTCTATATTAAAGTATACTTATTAAAACTACCATAGACTGAACGGGAGAAATTTGCCTTGAATGTAACAGACCCAGGTTATATAGTCCATAGTACTATTAGAGGTGGCCACTAAACCAAGAGCTAGGAGTAGTCCCTAAGTAGTATAGATATGAACTTAAGGAACAAAAATAATAAACCAACTAGCAGGAATTTTAAACTACAATACATTTTCTTTTCTTTGACTCAATACAAAATTTAGCTGAATCTCTTAAAAAATACATTTTGAGGAACAGAATTTTTTTGGTTTCAGGCATGTAAATGTATTGTAAAGAGTTGCCCGACTATTTGTGAGTCTTTCAGGCACAGAAAAGACTCAGCATGAGCTTCCAAGACTCATTCAGAAATAAGAGGAGGCAAGTGCTGTATTCTACTCTCTAGTCACTGCAGCTCAAGAGACCTGAGAATTTTAGGTAAAGGATGAAAAACAATATAAACACATTGTGTGATTTATTTCTTTGTGGTGTAGGCATATTGGGCTACATCTTGAAGTGCTAAGGGTTCTTCTTTACTCAGCTCAGAGTTCAGTTCTGAAACTTTAAGCCCTATACCATCTTTCCTGACCCTAAATATATTATTTTAAATACCATTTATTATATTTAATTTAAACTAAAATGTAAAAATAATCTACACAAAAAGTACATATAATTTTCACCTAGCACATGGAAGAATAAGAAAAGCTGATTATTTAAATTTTTAAATGTTTTGTATTTGTTTGGGGGCCACAACTGGCAGTGCTTAGGCCATATTTCAAACACAATTGTCACGAGTTATTCCTGATAGTCAATGAGTGTGTTGCTGATGGTTGAATCCAGAGCAAATGAGTGCAAGTCAAAAGCCCTATTCACTGTAATAACTCTTTAGCTGACTTTATATGAGAAAGGAACAAGCTTTTATTTTTCAAAGAGTTTTATAAAAAAAAAAGTTAAGAAACATCCTACAGAATAGGATAAAAGACTTGCAAAACATATCTGATAAGGGCTTTCTATCCAGAATATGTCCAGCACTCCAACAACTCAAATATAAAAAGAGAGGTAACCCAATTTTTAAAAATGTGTGAGACGAATAGATATTTTAAAAACTGGAGTTTTAAGTGGTCAATAAATACAGGAAAATGGTCAACGTTCATATTAATTGTTGTGTAACTATAAGTACAGGCCACTGTAAGATATAACACTATATGATGTATATAAGATATATATATATAATATAAAATTAACTGAATTTGTTATATGTCTATAATGATAATTAGAAGATGATGATGATCATATATGAACGCACTAAGTTCTGGTGAAAGATGAATTGAACTCTAGCCATTATTAGAAGGAAATAAATTAAAGCTGCCAATAAGAAGGCAGTATAGTGAAGACTCAAAAATTAAATGATTTTCCACTTAGACACTCGCTGAACTACTGAAGACATTAATACTTTTAAAACAATGTTTTTGTAGCTTTGTTCACAGTGTTATTCACAGAATACTGTGCTTCATCACAGAGAGATGAATTTATATTCACAGTACAACATTATTCAACCATTCAGGAAAAGAAGCTGTGATGTGCTGATACAGGCTATTATGGATAGATGATTCTTTTTTCTCTCTCTACAAGTGAACTAAGGAATAACAAATAAAATTTCCCATTCTGAAATTTTTGAAATAGAAAAAATTTTATAAACAAATTATATTAGAGGTCGCCAATAATTTGAAGTAGTAATAGGAAGTTATTGTCTGAAGGTTAGTTAAGTTGCACAACATTGGAGCTTAATTAATGTCACCGATTTTTACACATACGTGGTGAAATGAATTGAAATGTAGATTATAATAAAATCTATTTTTGACTTTACCAAATTTCATCTTAACAATATATAGGGTAAGTAATTACTATACAAGTATAGCAAGGTATTTTCTAGGCTGCATTTATTATGTAAAGATGTTTTATTGAGTGCTACAATGTTCTAGGCTCCGATTTATTAATTTTATGCTTATCAACTCACTATTGCTCTAACAAGTTAATGAAATAGACCCGGCTGTTACTTGAGGTCTTTTACAGCTGTAGACACGAGGGACAAACTCAGTCCCTTACCAGCAGGACCACATGGACTGGTTGCAGAAATTCTCCTAACTAATGGACCTCATTTTGGACATTCAATTTGTTTCTGCATTTTGGACTTTTTACTTAAAATGGAAGTTTGGGGGCAAGGTTCATAGTACAGGGGGTAAGACACTTTGCCTTGTACATGGCTGATTTGATTCTTGGCAACTATATAGTTCCCTGAGCCCAGATATAAGTGACAACTAAGTTCCAAGCCAGGACTAAGCCCTGAGAATTTCTGAGTATAGCCTTCTTACAATATTTTTTTATTTTTTGGGGTCACACATGGCGGTGCTCAGGGGCTATTCTTGGTTCTGTTCTTAGAAATCACTCCTGGCAAACTCGGGGGACCATATGGGATTCAGGGATTCGAAAAGCCACCCGTCCTGGGTTGGCGGCTTGCAAGGCAAACACCCTACTGCTATGCTATCTCTCCAGTCCTCATACAAACAACTTCTAATGAGTGTTTTTGAGAGCGATCTGGAGATACATACATACAAGTGAATTAGTTTTCTTTTCTTTTTTTGTTTTGTTTTTGTTTTTGTTTTTGTTTTTGGGTCACACCCGGCAGTGCTCAGGGGTTACTCCTGGCTCCATACTCAGAAATTGCTCCTGGCAGGCACAGAGGACCATATGGGGCACCGGGATTCGAACGGATAACCTTTTGCATGAAAGGCAAACACCTTACCTCCATGCTATCTCCCGGGCCCCTTAGTTTTCATTATTTCCAATACACACTTGTTACATCATCTACCAGTTCTCCCTGCAACAGCTCTAATTTCCTCACCTAATTACTGATTATTAAAATGTGGCAATTGGTTATCAGCCCTCATGTATGGTAACTCTACCTGACATGCCTTTTTTCAGTTTGACACTTACAAATTGCTCTTTTGGGGGGTGGGGAAATAGCACAGCAGTAGGGCTTTTGCCTGGCTTGCAGCAGATCAGAATGGATAGTGATTCAAACCCTGGAATCCCATATGGTCCCTGTACCTGCCAGGAGTGATTTCTGAGCACAGAGCCAGGAGTAACACCCCTGAATGCTGCCAGGCATGACCCAAAGAAAACAAACAAAAAATTGCTCTTTTGATACATTCAGCTGAAGCTGAGAATGTGAGGATGGAAGGTCAGTTAGAACATGCTCGAGGTGGCTGAGCAGCTTTTTCACTCTTCATTGAACTTTTACCATAGTGGTTTATCAATGTTATAGTGATAGCGAGAGGTACCAAATCAGCTTCCTGAAATGAAACAAACACTGTGTTCAATTGTTCTCCTGGGTCCCTGACACAGGCATAATGCAGTTACTCACTCCACAGGCTTATGGCGCATAATCACATGCAAAGTTGAGTGACTTTCTAGATTTTATTGTACTCCCTAGTCAATTGTGTGCCATCACAGGGTGACAAAGAACCTGCCTGGTCACTTAGACTTGTTTGAGAGTCTGAATGCCTGGAGCCGGAGAGTATGGAGGTAGGGTGTTTGCCCTGCATGCAGAAGGACGGTGGTTTGAATCCCAGCATCCCATATGGTCCCCCCTAGCCTGCCAGGAACAATTTCTGACCGTAGAGCCAGGAGTAACCCCTGAACACTGCTGGGTGTGGCCCCAAAACAAAAACAAAAAAATAAATTAAAAAATGAGTATGAATGCCTATCTCAAATACAGACAAGAGTTGGGAGGGAAGGAAGAAGGGTCATTGGTGGTAAGAATTTTGCACTGGTGAAGGGGAGTGTTCTGAAACCCAACTACAATCATGCTTATAATTATGGTGCTTAAATAAAGATTTTATATATGTTTGTTTGCTAACTTTATAGGGTCTATGTAAGGGAATACTTTTTTTAGGAAGCTGAAGTTTCCGTATTTCTGCCCCATTGAAGTCAGGTGTAAATCACATTTATACTTCCTTCCTCACAACTATAAAAACCAGGGAATGTTGAAACATTCTAAAGAAAAACACATTTTTTCAGAATAGCTTGGGATGAGAAAATGAGTGAACTAGGACACGCCTGATTTGGTTTGACAATTTGGGGTGAAAACCTTGACCTGAGGTTAAGGAGATTTGAATGGAAAGCCTCGCTTGCTTCTATTAGGCACTATTTTGATATTTTTGAATGACTGTCTTATTGATACTCTCATTTGCATGATTTCTTTCTAGTTAATGACGCAATAAAGCGTAAATACAAATAAAAATAAGAGTTTATGTTTGAACTATATATTGCTGCAATACAGGTTATGCTATGTTTGTACTTCATAATTTTCTCTCCAGATCTTATTCTGCTCTTAGAGTTTGGATCATTTTATGAGGCAAAGAATAATCTTGGATATGAGAAGCCAGGAGCAGAGGACAAACTGTTTATGGCCCACCTAGAAGAAACACTTCCCTTTCTGGCACTAATCCTGACTGAGCTTGAGCAGAGCTGATAATCAGGACAGTGTTTTCCAAAGTACCCAGGTGAATTGACGTAGGAGAGTGCTGGACCACGGAAGGGAATATGGCATTTTCAATTAAGAGCACCACTTCTCTGTTTCCTTAGAAATTGAAGGTTTCCATGAGAATAGTTATTATTAATAAAATTAAAACATGCTATTTAAACCCAATGATTTTGGGCACCTTCGATTTTGGGTAAAGAATGTAGGACAGAAAAGGTTATGCATATTGGGTCTGACAAGATCACACCAAGAACTTAGGTTCCCTATTAGTATTGTGGTGCCCACACCTCTGTGGTGGATGTGAGAGAAAAAAACAGCTAAAAAATCAGTATGTTCCTGACAGCCATGGGAATGCTTTCCTTAGTTTCTACATGGTACCAGCACATAGGGCTCTTTGGAAGGATGGGGCTCTCAGGCAGAGTTGACCAGAATACGCCTGAACTCCTGGGTTGTCGACAAGGAAAGAAAATGTAACTCAGAGCAGTTGAGTGAATGGTGAGGGAACTAAACTCATGCCAACTCCTAAGAAATCCTGAAATCTGAAAATTAACATTGTTGGGAAGGCCACTTCTTAGCTGTAAACAAGAAGTGACTTGGTGTGACTGCACTCTCACCCTCTGTAAAATAGGGACTAGATTTCTTTTTTTTATAAGTAATAATATTTTGTGCATTATCTCCTACCTCAAATCATTTTTGGAAGCAGTAAGATTATAGATACCATAAATACATTATATAATATTTATATCATTTCTTATCAACATGTTTAATTAGCCTCTACTAATTAAACAACTATTTTTATCTTCCAGGAAATTTCCCACATTTAAATATTCATTTAACTCATGTAGGTTTTCAGTCATTCATATGAAACCTTTTAAATATCTATATAGTGGTATATACTTTAAGCATTTAATGATGACTAAATCAAAGTGTCTGTTCTTATGTAATTTACATTTTTTATTTTTTTATTTTAATAAGGAAGTATTACCCTTCTAAACTCAAACACATTCAATGCTTAGCATAGTACATCAAAGGTATATCTTGTTTTTTATACTAAGTTCTCTGAAAACATTATAACATAATTACAGGATACACACAAAATTAAATATATCAGCATGATGCAACTATTCAATAGTGCATACAGTGCATTATATAAGATACAAGGACACAATTCTTATAAATTAACATGGGTTGTTGTTCTCAGGTTTGTGCTATTTAGACCTGTTAGTAACAGTGATCATCAACTCTTTTTTAAGGTTTGGAGTCAAAGGAGCACTGTAAAAACAATGTTAGTGTAGCAATTATCATTTGCATGAACCCACCAAAGTATGGGGGTCATGAAAAGGAAAAACTATGGCCTAAGTACAAGGAGACCCTACCCCTGAAGTTTCCTGACAGAAGACCATTTCTAGGCTCCAGGCCAACCAGTTTGTCCAATCCCGGACATTGTCTACAGTGCTCATACAGTTATACCTTTCACAGTCTCTGTTGTTGATCTCATACCTCTGCATTAAAGGTCCTGGAATCTGTACTTCCCACATTGAAGTAAGGATGGTGCGGAGTGGCATCTAATTTCATCTCACAAGTAACGGGCAATGGAGAAAGTCCTGTACAGTACACAAGTCGTTGTTGTTGTTTAAATCTTCTCAGTGTTAAAGGAAGACTCTATTGAGTAAATCGATGTCAGAACAGCAGTAGGGTCTTCCCCGGTAGAGGATTACTTCCAGGTTATGTCATAAACAACATTGAATATTTCATAGATGGCTTCCCTGGTTCAGGGGTAACCGGAAAATGCCCAAACCTCTGAGGCCTATGCCAGGTCATCATGTTAATGTTCAGGGTTTGTAAGGTTCCATTGCACCACAAGATTAGTGTGTTTCCATCTCTATTAGATAAGAACTTATTTGTATGTATGGTATTTTCCATTTTAATGTGTCCATGCATGCAAGGAATAATGCCACCTGGCGTTATCAGCACATTAAAAGGCCACATGAACAAGCCCAACAATTCCAGTGACCTGGTTCAAACATGAGCATTAAACTGAGGGACTCTTTCACCAAAATTTCTTATTGAACGGTTCCCAGTAAGATTGGTGCCTATGGGGATGCTAGAACAAATCCAATAATCTAATTGATTTGGTTTTTAAATATACATTAAATGGAGGGACACTTCTACAAACTTCCTTATTCAACAATGAGCCAGGTCTTTATAACAATGTTCAGGCTGTAAGGTCCTACTGCTTTGCAAGATTTGTGTGTTCCCATCTCTATAAGATAAGAATGTGTTTGAATGAAATTTCCCCTTTTAATGTGCCTATGCAAAGGAAAAACAGTATCACGTGGCGAAATTGGTGCCTATGGGAATATTTGAACAAGTCCAACAATCGAATTGACTTGGTTCTTATATAAACATTAAATGGAAGGGTACTTCTACTAACTTCCTTATTTAACAAATAACAAAAGAATAAAAAGTGGGGAAAATAAACAATCTAACATAAGGCAGTGGACTCAATAGTCACCGTATGTGGGAACTAATCAGAAACCTAGTACAGTAGCAAACACAGTTACACAGTGAAGAAACACAGTTACACATGGACACCCCATGATGGATGGCATTCTCCCTAGCTTGGGGGGTGCTGGGAGGCCTGGCAAGCCTCTAGCCATTCCCCTGTTTCCCCTGGACTCTAAGTCTGGCCTGAGTGCCAACTCGGGTGGCCTGATGTGGGTTCAGGTGGACTCCATTAGGGTCTCCAGGCTTCCCCCCCCTATACTAGGGAGGAGGAGCAAAGGGAGGGGCTGGGAAGATATCTGGCTTCCGGTGCCTTAATCCTGGAGGCCAGCTCTACCCAGGTATTGGGGTTAGAGGACAACCCATGCCAGATGGGGACTAGATTTCTAAAGGATTTTTGATTCATCATAAATCAAGATGCTAAACCAGAATTTGCTTGTTGATGTGTACAAATATGATGACTAAAGCACAGTTGGACTTTTTGAGCCCCACATCATCAGTCAGCATCATTGATTCTTCTCAGAAAGCCTTCATTTCTCCTCAAATGTTTGACCTTCCTATTTTTTTCAAAATGCTTTGACTGGCTTCCTGTGGGCCTCAATTGGCAGGTGCCTGTCTGAATGGGGATGGCCAACCTGCTTGTATCTGCCATATGTGGTCTTCCAGTTAGCTATGGGACATGTATGCTCAGCACCTCATAGATAGCAAACAGATAGTATTGACACCTTGGGTCTTCATTTTTCCTATTGAAATCCACTGTACTCCTTCCCTTTATCCCATTGGTCAAGGATTTTGAAATAATCCTGGTCTCACCTTTGGGATTTTTTGTTTGTTTTTGCTTTTTGGCAGGGAAAACCTGCTGGTTATGTGCTCAGAAATCACTCCTGGCTTGGGGGACCATATGGAATGCCAGAGGATCAAACTGTGGTCTGTCTTACCACTCTGCACCACTGCTTGACCCAAAACTTTGATTTCTTAATTGGAAATAGTGTATTTTTTTAAAAATTTTATTGTGTCCAAAGTGAGTCACAAATCATTTACAGTAATATTTAAGGTATATAGTGAATAGGAATAAGAGGAATTTCCACCACTAGTATTATCATACCACCATCCCTCTGCCAAGCATGTGTTCCACTTCTCCCTCCTTTAACCCCAGGATGCTTGTGTAACTGGTGCTCAGTTATACAACTTATTGTTGATTAGATATTGATTCTATTGCAGTTGACTTTAGTTTTGGTCTTCACGTCTGATAATTTTTTATTTCTACTAAATATTCATATACCTGTCTAGTCCTGGTACTGTCCATTTGTCCCCTTCATATTATGAGGCTGAGCAAGATGATATCAGTCATGTGGTTCTGTTGGGAGTATAAGAAATGAAAAGGAGAAGGAAAAAAACCCTAGAAGGAATTGTCTAGGTGTTATAAATATGAATTTAGAAGAAGAAAAGAGAAAAAGGGGGAAAAGGTAGCAAATCACAAGAGAAGAAAAAAATAAAGGCAACGAAGCCATAACAACAAAAACACAAAAAATAGCAAAAAAAAAAAAAAAAACCCAACCAACCAAAAATAAAACCAGCAGTTAAAAAAGACAAGCAAAAAAGGGTAAAAGAATAAGGAAAAAAGCCACAAACACACATACATATAAAAAGAAAAAGAAAAACAAACAAATAAAAAAAACAACAGCAAACCCAAACCAGCCTGTACTCTCACCCTGTCTTGTGGTCTTGATGCTGTGACTTGCTATGCTCTCTGAGCATTATCTCTGCATTCTTTTAAATTTACCCTTGATACTATAAATTGTTCCCTCTTTATAGTTTTTGATTGATTCATCTGATTGGAATTCTATTTAATGTTCGGAACCTGATTAAAGAAACAAGTGTTGGGTTATGATTGATGATCATAAAGACACTCCCTTAATTCCTTTTATCAACCCTTCATAAAACCAGGCAAGCATTTTGTTCTGATCTCCTCCTATCATCACTGCTGATCTTGCTCCAGCTCTAATTTTATACTTAACTGACTTGAGCACTGCTGGAGTCTAAGCTGCAACCTCGGTGTAGTCTGTACAATTTGTTCTCACCCAGTAGCAAATTGACTGCTGGCCAGAGGTTCCTGGCCAGGCTATAATATTACCTGTTCTATTTGCCAGTGCTGTAAGTGGCCTTGATGAGTTTCCCATACTTGGCTACAGCGCAGCCCCTCTTGCTCACAAGTAAACAAAGTTTTCAAGTCTTGTATCTTTCTTTTCTCCTTTGAAACACTGTCTTAATTATTAAGCTGTTCACATTTTTGGTAACAATTTATGTGAAAATTATGGAGATTCAATATTTTTACCCTAAGATTGCAGGGCAAAATTTATGTCAGAAGGGCATATACTGGAGGCAGGGACACTGCATTCTACACAGCTAGGACTAAGCACCAACTCTGGATTACAACTTGTTCCAGTTTGCAGGAAATCATAGCAATTTAACTCCCTAGCCTTTCATATAGTCTTCAAGATACTCCTACTCAATAACTCAAGTGAAAACCATCAGTCCAGTCTCAAATTTGTGTTTTAACATTCTAAAATATCCTGTTCCTACCACTGAAATGCAGAGCAGGGAAGAGAGTGTCTGGAAGGCTCCTATGTCAATTAGATCAAGGTAATTAGCACCTCTTAATACATTTTTTCCAACTTTGAAATAAAACTGTGTTAATAATTCCATTTAGGGGGGTAGTAATAGATGAATAGGATCCACTGGTGATTTAGTACCTCGCATAGAATGAAAATTTAAAGAATGTAACTTTCTCTCATAAAAAATAATTTGAATACTTTATCCCTACTAATTGGAGAATACTTGGAACACTGGCTTTTTTATTCCATTCTCAGTCAAAAGAGAAAATAGAACTACTTAGCATATAATCAGAAAAATATGGGCTGAAAAATGTCTCCCGGTCTTTCTGCTTCTTAGTACATTGTGCCTGATTAAAACTTACTCAGTTCAAATTCAGCTTTTAAGCTACTTACATTGGCATTAAGTGACATTTAGTTTTCTGTGTATTGGCTTTTTCTCTTTATACAGATCTTAATGTTGGATGGTCTCTTCCTCAACTGGGTCCCTGAGATAATCATATGCATTAATTTTTATCAGGTCTTTACAGGAATGCTTAATAATAATTACCAGTTAGCAGAAACTAGTTTCTTTATAAAATTCTATTTATTCATGGTTATTATTAATATTAAATGAAACAATTTGTACAGAAACAAATGAAATTGCCAAGATCTTGCCACATGGCAATTTCAATATTTTAGTAATACATAAAGCTGTTAATTAACATAGTGGCTGATAGATATAAAATGCTCAATATGTTTCATTATATGTTAATATTAAACATGATAAATAATATTGACTTTTTTAGATATAACTAATCTAGATAAGATTCTACATTATCTTCTACCTCTGAGCCACTGCTTCAGCCCCCTAAAAATATTTTTATTTAATAATAAAAAAAAACAATATGAAACATATGCTGTTTTTAAATCAAAGTTACACATGGAATATAGCAATTGCTAATACATTATTATAAATACAAACCTAGAAATGTAGGCTTTATAAAAAAGTTTTCTAAGGTTCAAGACTATTTTATATTAGTATGTTTCATTCTATGGATTGTTTTTGTTCCCAAACTTTGGATTAATAGATTTTAAAACTGTATTAAAGTTAATTTTTAACTCTTCTTAGTTATAAAAATACCTAGCAAAACAAAGTACTGATGTATAAGTAGTACTGATAGGTTAACGGCTATGGTGTTAAAGAATCTTAGAATACTTTATCGTCAACTTCTGATGTTAGGTTTTAAAGTGATTCTTTTTGGTTTTATAGGTGCAATAGATTGTCAATTGAGTAGGTAGCATTTGCAAGTCTCATATTTGAACACTCTGTTTGTAGCTCTACGTTTTCACTAACTCTCCCTTACGTTCTCGGGGGTGTGGGGGAAGCAGAAACAACAATGACATCATAGTCATCTTCTAGGTTCCTATGTTTTTTAATTATTTCTGGACATAAAAGAACAACTAAAAGAAAAAAAAGCATGTCTCAGGATTACTTTTGTTTGTTTGTTTGTTTGTTTTTTGGTTTTTGGGTAACACCCGGCAGTGCTCAGGGGTTACTCCTGGCTCCATGCTCAGAAATTGCTCCTGTCAGGCACGGGGGGCACTGGGATTCGAGCCCATGACCTTTTGAATGAAAGGTAAATGCCTTACCTCCATGCTATATCCCGGGCCCCTCAGGATTACTTTTGATAGAGTATTGCTGCCTATAAGTACTGCACCAAGTAATACAAACTTCAAAGATTTATAAATATATTTTCATTGCCTCTGGTGTCTTTTCATATTTTTTGGAATATTCAATGATTCCTATTCTTTGCTATGATGGAAAATTTAACATTTAACACTGAAAATTGTTCAGAAGACTCTGGAAACTAACTCCATTGCAAAGGGGGCTTTCTTAGAAATAACAGCAATTATAAAATATTCAGTCCACTTATATTAATAAACTCATGAGTCATCTATTAAACAGAAGAGTGTAATGCCTCTCTGCTCAGGAGAAAGAAAACATTTATAGTTGTATTGGTGAAGATTAATACATAAATCTGACTTTATAAAAGAAAAATATAATTTTAGTGAAGATTTTCAGTTTGTTGTGTTTCCAACAGTATTGTATTACCATTTATAAACTTACTTTATAGCAGGGGTCTTAAAGTTGCGGCCCACGGGATATTTGCGGCCCTCTGTACATTTTGCGACCAGCTTCCAAATATTGCAGTATTTGCGATTATTCGCTTATCAAATAATAGCAATAAAAATTGCATTAGTAAGAAAAAATCGCATTAAACATTCACATACCCTGAGAAGATCCTTTCGGGGTATACGAATGTTAAATGCAATTTTTTTTACGATTTTTTCCTTACTAATGTGATTTTTTTCATATATTTTTTCTTTATTTAAACATCTTGATTACATATATGGTTGTGTTTATGTTTCAGTCATGTAAAGAACACCCCCCTTCACCAGTGCAACATTCCCACCACCAATGTCCCAAAACTCCCTCCCTCCCAACCCACCCCCACCTGTACTCCAGACAGGCTTTCCATTTCCCTCATTCATTCACATGATTAGGGTAGTTCTCTGTGTAGTTATTTCTGTAACTGCACTCACCACTCCTTGTTGTGAGCTTCATGAAGTGAGCTGGAAGTTTCAGCCCTCCTCTCATTATCTCTGAGGATTGTTGCAAAAATGACTTATTTTTCTCAAAACCCATAGATGAGTGAGACTATTCTGCATCTCTCTCCCTCCCTCTGACTTATTTCACTCAGCATGGTAGATTCCATGTACATCCATGTATAGGAAAATTTCGTGACTTTATCTCTCCTGACGGAGGCAAAATATTCCATTGTGTATAGGTACTACAGTTTCTTTAGCCATTCGTCTGTTGAAGGGCATCTTGGTTGTTTCCAGAGCCTGGCTATTGTGAATAGAGCTGCAATAAATATAGGTGTGAGGAAGGGGTTTTTGTATTGTATTCTTGTGTTTTTAGGGTATATCCCTAGGAGTGGAATAGCTGGGTTGAATGGGAGCTCAATTTCCTGATTTTGGAGGAATCTCCATATCGCTTTCCATAGAGGTTGGACTAGATGGCATTCCCACCAGCAGTGGATAAGAGTTTCTTTCTCTCCACCAGCACTGATTATTCTCATTCTTTGTGATCTGCGCCAGTCTCTGTGGTGTGAGGTGGTATCTCATTGCTGTTTTGATTTGCATCTCCCTGATGATTAGTGATGAGGAGCATTTTTCCTGTGCCTTTTGGCCATTTGTATTTCTTTTTTTTTATCAAAGTGTCTATTCATTTCTTCTCTCCATTTTTTGATGGGATTAGTTTTTTTCTAGTAAAGTTCTGTAAGTGTCCTGTATATTTTGGCTTCTCAGTTTAATTTATTCCCATCTGTTGATCTCTGCTTCCACTTGGTTGGAAAGAGCAGTTTCCTCCTTGAGGATGCCTTTAGTCTCAATGTCATGGAGTGTTTTACCGATGTGTTGTTCTATATACCTTATGGTATCAGGTCTGATATCAAGGTCTTTAATCCATTTGAATATTACCTCGTACATGATGTTAACTGGAGGTCTATGTTCTCTTTTTTGCAAGTGGCTAGCCAGTTCTTCCAGCACCACTTGAAGAAGTTTTCCCTGCTCCACTTAGGATTTCTTGCTCCTTTGTCAAAAATTAGAAACTTGTATGTCTGGGGGACAATGTCTGAGAACTAAAGCCTATTCCACTGATCTTTATTCCAATATTATTGGAATTATATTATTCTGTCTTTATTCCAATAAGATGCTGTTTTGATAACTATTGCTTTGTAGTACAGTTTAAAGTTGAGGAAAGTAATGCCTCCCATTTTCCTTTTCACTAGAAGTGCTTTAGCTATTCGAGGGTGTTTATTGTTCCAGATGAACTTCATAAGTGTTTGATCCACTTCTTCAAAGAATGGCATTGTATCATTATAGGGATCACATTAAATCTGTATAATGCTTTGGGAAGTATTGCCATTTTAATGATGTTAATCCTACCAATCCATGAGCAGTGTATGTGTTTCCATTTCTGTGTGTCCTCTTATTTCTTGGAGCAGGGTTTATAGTTTTCTTTGTATAGGTCCTTCACATCTTTGGTCAAGTTGATATTTGAGTTTGGGTAGTACTATTGTGAATGGGATTGCCTTCTTGACTTCCTTCTCTTCCTTATTATTATTGTTGTATAAAGAGGCCATTGATTTCTGCGTGTTAATTTTGTAGCCTGCCACCTTGCTATATGAGTCTCTTGTTTCTAGAAGCTTTTTGGTAAAGTCTTTAGGGTTTTCTAAGTAGAGTATCATTTCGTCTGCAAACTATGAGAGCTTGACTTCTTCCTTTCCTATCTGGATTCCCTTGATATCTTTTTCTTGCTGATCGCTATAGCAAAGTAGCCTGCATTTTTTCTATCCTCTTGATTTTATGGAGGTATGTTTTATGTGTCAGCATGTAGTCTATCCTGGAAAAATGACTCATGTCATTGGAGAAAAATGTGTATCCAGGTATTTTGGGATGGAGTGTCCTACATATATCTACTAGTCCTCTTTCTTTCATTCCTCTTTTCAAGGCTAGTTTGTTTTTGTTGGGTTTCAGTCTGGTTGACCTATCAAGTGTATAGGTTCATGTTGAAGTCTCCCATAATTATTGTGTTATCATAATTTCTTCTTATAGAATTTTCAGTAACTGTATTAGATAATTTGCTGGTCTCTCATTGGGTGCATACATGTTTAATAGTCTGATTTTTTCCTGTTACAAATATCACTTGATTAGAATATAGTGTCCATCTTTCCCCTTACCACTTTTCTGAGTATAAAGTTGGTGTCATCAGATATTAATATGGCCACCACATCTTTTTTTGTGTGGTTTTTGGGTCACACCCGGCAGTGCTCAGGGATTACTCCTGGCTCCATACTCAGAAATTGCCCTTGGCAGCTACGGGGGACCATATGGTGCACTGGGATTCAAACCGATGATTTTTTGCATGAAAGGCAAACGCTTTATCTCCATGCTATCTCCCAGGCCCCAACCACAGCTTTTTTGAGGGTGTTGTTTGCTTGGATGATTTTCCTCCATCCTTTGATTTTGAGTCTATTTTTGTTCTGACTATTCAGATGTGTTTCTTGCAGGCAGCAGAAGGCTGGATTCATCGTTTTGACCCATTTTTCCACTCTGTGTCTTTTAATTTATGGATTTAGTCCATTGACATTGAGGGAGATGATTGTCATAGGATTTAATGTCATCTTTGTAGATATGTTTCCTGTGTTTGTTGGTCTCTCTTGTCTTAGAATAGACCTGTCAGTTTTTCCTTTAAGGCTGGGTTATCATCAGTGAAGTTTTTAAGCTATTGTTTATCCATGAAGCTATGTATTCT
Organism: Crocidura indochinensis; assembly: GCA_004027635.1. Taxonomy (NCBI): domain Eukaryota; kingdom Metazoa; phylum Chordata; class Mammalia; order Eulipotyphla; family Soricidae; genus Crocidura; species Crocidura indochinensis. The sequence continues at coordinate 17,267 of PVKC010002802.1, forward strand.
TCCTTTAAACCTGAACGTGAGTCGAGCTGGGTGCAGTATTCTCAGTGAGGCATTCATTTCATTCAGTCTTGTCACAATATCCCACCACTGTGTCTGGCCTTGAGAGTTTCTTGTGACATGTCTGTTGTAAGTCTTTGGTATGCTCCTTTGGATGTAATTTCCCTTTTTGATCTTGCTGCATTCAGTATTCTATCTCTATCTGTGGGATTTGTCATTGTAATGATGATGTGTCTGAGGGTGTTTTTCTTTGGGTCTCTTTGGCTGTACTCCTCGGGCATGCAGGATTTGATTGCATGTAGTTGTTAACTCTGGTAGTATGTTTTTGATGATGTCTTTGACAGTTGATTCTTCCTGGAGATCTCCTACTTGGGTCTCTGGGACTCCAATGATTTTTATGTTGTTTCTGTTGGGTTTATCAAAAACTTCTATTTTCATCTGTTCACATTTCTTGAGTACTTTTTCCATTGCCGGTTCATTTGTCCTTAGGTTCTTTTCCAATTTCTTCTGCTGTGTTGAGTTTTTCTGCATCTCATCTTCTAGTACTCTGATTCTCTCCTCAGCTGCTCTTACCCTGCTGTTGATGGCATCCACTGAGATTTTTAGTTGAGCTACTCTGTTTTCAGTTCTGCTATTTCAATTTGGAGGTTTCTGATTTCTGTCTTTGTGTTCTGTTCGGATCAATCTATGCTTTCTTGGATTTTTACAAACATCTTCCATATTTCTATTTTAAGTTCCTTATCCGAGAGCTTAATCAGACGGTTGTAATTTTTAAGGTTATCCATGCTATCATCTTCATTCTCGGTGCATTGTGTTTGCCTACGACTTTCCCCCCCATTTTCATGCTAGCAGTGTGTTTTTTCCTGCGTGTTGTGATGGGGTTTGTTGGTGCACGTCCATGAAGCGAAGCTCTTCTGGGGCTCTAGGTGCCAGTGGACACCCCCACAGTCAGCCAGTTCTTACTCACTCATTTGCTCACTGGCAACTTTAGAATGCAGTGTTTTGGGGATTCACTTCCCAGGGCTCTGAGCTCTGAAGACAGCTTCATGAATTCAGGAAAGACAGAAACACAGGAAAGGGCTCTCTTCAGGTCCTCAGTTTTTTCAGAAGAGCACAGCAGGGCTGAGACCCCTCAGGTAGAACAATCAGCTCTCCAACTGGAAACCCTATAGCAAGCCATTTCTACTCACTCACTCGCTGGCAGCTTCAGAATGAAGTGTTTTGGGGGTTCGCTTCCCAGGGTTCTTACCTCTGAGGAGAGCTTTAAGAATTCAGGAAAGACCGAATCACAGGAAATGGCTCCCTTCAGGTCCCACATTCTGTCCAATCTTAACTACACCAATGTACTTGAGTCCTCTTGGCTCTTATATCCTATTATTTCACATGTGTCATTCACTTTTTCCATCTATCATTCACTATCTCCACCTATTTTCTTTTCTTCTCCTCACAATATTATAGGACCAATAGTGTTCTAGATAACCTATATTTAACTATTGCATTCTTTCATGCAGTTATTCTAAATAACACATATGAGTGAAATAATCATTTATTTATTCTTCTGGCTTACTTCATTGACTATATCTTTCAGTTCTATCCACGTTGCAGCAAATTACATTATTGCATGATCTCTATAGCTATGTACTATTCCATTTTATATATGAAACATATCTTTATTACCCAATCATCCATTTTTAATATCTAGGTTTATTCCACATCTTGGTTTTTGTACTAAGTACTAACAATAAATATTGATAGCATACATCATTTTTGTATGGAAGTAATTCTGCCCTGGGAATAGATAAGCAAAATGGGAACAGCTGGTTCATATGGCAGTTTGATTCTGAGTTTACTGAGAACCCTTTATACTGTTTACCACATGGGTAGAACCAGGCAGTATTCCCACCAGCAATAGATGAGATTTTTTTAACTAAATTCTTTCCAACACAGATTTTCTAGTAATTTTGATATTTATCACGCTCCCTGAATTATGTGATATTTTATTGTCATTTTCATTTGGATCTCCATAATTGTAAGTGATGATGATTTTTTCATGCCCTTGTTGGCCATCAGTAGATCTTTCTACTGAGTTGTCTGCTCATTTTATCTCCCCATTTTTGGATGGTGTTTTTAGATTTGCATGGATTAGTGTGAGTGGTTTGTATATCCTAGATAACCTAAAATTTGTATGCTGAGTGCCATTATTTTCTTTCACTCAGTAATTATCTTTTAGTTTTAGTCCATATTTCTTTTGCCAAATAGAAGATGTTTAGTTTGATGTAGACTCATTTGTTTTGATTGCTCTGTCTTTTTAGTACAGTTTCAAGTTAGCTAATGATACACTACTCAGTTTCTTGCTTATAAGTATTGTTTTAGTTATTCAAAGTTTTATATGCTCCCACACAAACTTTATAATGAACTGTTTTTAAGTCATTGAATACCTTTTATGAACTTGAATAGGAATTTCATTATATTTATGTAGTAATTTAGGTAAAATGGTCCTTTTGATAACATTATTCTTCTGATCCTTGAGTATGGAATATTTTGCCATTTCCTTAGGTCTCTTCTACTTCTTTTTCTTTTTAAGTTTTTTTTGAAGTTTACTTGGCATAGATATCTAACCTCTTTTGCTAACTTAATTCCTAGGTACTTGGTGTTTATTGACATTGCTAGAAATGGAAACGACTCTGATCTCTTTCTCCTCTTTATTTTTAATGAACAAAGATAAAAGAAATAACCTACGAATAGTAGGAATACCAGAAGGGGAGGAAAAAGGAAAGGAGAAGAACACGTAGTGATGGAATTAATAGCAGAGAATTTTACTACCCTCTGGAAAGAGACATCAGTACAAATCCTGGAAGCAAAAAGAGTCCCTAATAAAATAGACCCTAACAACCAACACCAAGACATAGAGTAATCCAACTGGCAAAAACGAAGAGAAAGATGAATTCCTTTTTTTTTTTTTTTTTGTTTTGGTTTTTGGGCCACACCCAGTGATGCTCAGGGGTTACTCCTGGCTATGTACTCAGAAGTTGCTCCTGGCTTGGGGGACCATATGGGAAACCAGGGAATCGAACCGTGGTCCATCCTAGGCAAGCACAGGCAAGGCAGTCACCTTACCTCCAGCGCCACCGCCCGGCCCCCGAAAAATGAATTCTTAAAAGTAATAAGGGAAAGAAAAATCTCAAATACAAGGGAAGGGACATAAGAATAAAACCAGACCTCCCATTTGAAACAATTCAAGAAATAAGGCAGTGGAGAGACATATTTAAACTACTGAATGAAAGAAACTTCCAACCGAGTGTACATTACCCAGCAAAACTCTCATTTTTATGGCAAGGAGAACTAAAAACATTCTTAGAATAAAAGTACTCACACTATTTGTGCTAACCAAACCATTTGTAGATGAACTTCTCAAAATGTCCTACACAATCCAAATCCCCAATTGTAACAACAACCACTCTACTCAATAAAATGACACAACAAACCTTTTTGTTGTAATCTCCTCAAATGTCCCATTAAAGGATACAGGTTGAGAGATGGATCAGAAAACAAAAACTAGATATCTGCTGCCTTCAAGAAACACACCTAATAAACAGGACAGGCATAGGCTTAGAATTAAAGAATGGAAATCAATTATTCAAGGCAATGGTAAGCAAAATAAGCAGGGACAGCCATCCTTATATCAGACCAAATTCTATTCAGCCTCAAGAAAGTGCTCAGAGACCAAGAGGGTCACTACCTACTGATCAGGGGAAATTAGACCAAGAAATACTAACTCTGATCAGTATTTATGCACTGACTGCAGAGCCTGAAAAATATGTAAGACATTTGCTCACAAATCTAGAGAAACCTATGAAAGGAAAAGTGATAGTAGTAGGAGATTTTAATTCTCCACTATCACCACTAGACAGATCCACCAATTAGAAACTAGCAAAGACATAAGAGCCCTTAATGATAAATTAGAGAAAATAGGACTAATGAAACTCAGGGCTCTCAACCCCAAGAAAGGAGAATATACATTCTTCTCAAGTGCTCATGGAACCTTCTCTAGAATAGACCATGTCTTAGGATATAAATCTTACTTGCACAAAGTCACAAACATAAGGATTATTAAAAACTCTCCATCAGACCATTATGCAACAGAGATCAAAATCGATTGTAAAAAGAAAATGAGGAGAAATTCCAACAGATGGAGATTAGAAAACATGGTATTCAACAACAGCTGGATCAAAAAGGAAATCAAAAAAGAATAAAAATGTTCCTTGAGAAGAATGATAATGAAGAGAAAAACGGTCAAAAGTAGTAATTAGGAGGAAACCTATAGCAATACAGACCTAAGTCAGGACAGAGGAAAATGACAAAATCAACAGTTTACAAGGACAATTTAAGTCTGGAAAACAACAACAAAGAAACCCTAACACAACCAGAGGAAAAGAAATAATAAAATCCAGGGCAGAAATAAACAGCATAAAAACAAGGGAAACAATATAAAAGATCAATGAGACCAAGAGCTGATTTTTCAAAAGAATAAACAAGATAGACAAAACACTGGCAAGATTCACCAAAAAAATAGGGAAAACACCAAAATAAATAGAATTACAAATGAAAGGGAGAGATTACAACAGAACCCCAAGAAATCAAAGGCATCATGAGTGTGTACTATGAACAACTATACTCAGGTTAGAGAACCCTGAATAGACCGACAGATTTCTGGAAAAATATCATTTCCTGAGGGTGAATAAAGAGTACATAGAAATCCTAAACAGTCCAATCACATCTGAGGAAATTGAAACAGTAATTAAGGAACTCCCCAAGAACAAATGTACAGGTCCAGATGGTTTCACAAGCGAATTCTATCAAACATTTTGAGAATTACAACCACTGATTCTCAGGCTCTTCCAAAACATTGAAAAGACAGGAAACTATTCTACCTCCTTTTACAAGGCGAATACCACACTCATTCCCCAAAACGGCAAAGATACTGCCAAGAAAGAGAACTACAGACCAATTTCACTAATGAACATAGATGCAGAAATCCTCAACAAAATCTTAGCAAATCAAATCCAACAATATATCAAAAAGACTATAAAACATGACCAAGAAGGTTTCATTCCAGGGATGCAAGGATGGTTCAACATATGTAAATGAATCAACATCATACATCACATCAACAAGAAAAAAGACAAAAACCACATGATCATATTAATCTATGCAGAGAAGGCATTTGACAAAATTTAACACTCATTCATGCTGAAAACACTCAGCAAAATAGGGTTAGAAGGAACCTTCCTCAAGGTAGTTACAGCTATCTATTATTTAGAGATGAAGTAAAAGAAAGAGCTAAATCCAATACTAAGATAGAGTTCTCTTTTTTTGGGAAAAGCCCATAGCCCAGGATGTGCATTCTGGCTATGCCCTTGCATACCAGAAACTGAGGTTGCAAGGACATTGTGAAAAAAAAGGCAAAATATTGTCTTTGATTTTGGTGCTAAATATTTTTGTTAGGGTCCCGGGAGATAGCATGGAGGTAAGGCGTTTGCCTTTCATGCAAAAGGTCATCGGTTCGAATCCCGGTGCCCCATATGGTCCCCTGTGCCTGCCAGGAGCAATTTCTGAGCATGGAGCCAGGAGTAACCCCTGAGCACTGCCGGTTGTAACCCAAAAACCAAAAAAAAAAAAAATATTTTTGTTAGTTTGTTTTTTGGGTCACACTTGGCAGTACTCAGGGTTTACTCCTGGCTCTATGCTCAGGAATCGCTCCTGGCAGGCTCAGGGGACCATTTGGGATTCCAGAATTTGAACCACCATCCTTCTGGATGCAAGGCAAACACCCTACAACTATGATATCTCTCCAGCCGTGATTTTGGTGCTAAATATTATCCCGGAAAGGGGTTTTAATCAAGGCACTATTTTGCTTGTAAATATCAGCAGAATGGACAATTGATTTTAAGGCTGAATAGTATTAAGGGAATATAATGTCAGTATTAAGATAAGAATTTCAGTAATATATTTTCGGAATTCCTCAACTCCCATGCAGGGCATAAACATCAGCAGCAGGTCTTTTGAGGAAACCCGTGGGGTTTTCTTAATTCTCGCTCCAGGAAAGTCTGGTTGGCATACTGAGTTCTCCTTAAATGGAGATGTCTATGCATGGCCCAAAATAAAAGTAAACATCAAAATTCATATTTTAGAGAAAACATAATTACAGTTTGGTTCAAGGAACTTTTTTTTGGGGGGGGGCACACCCGGTGACGCTCAGGAATTACTCCTGGCTATTCGCTCAGAAGTCGCTCCTGGCAGGCACGAGGGACCATATGGGGAACCGGGGGATCGAACCAAGGTCCGTCCTAGGTTAGCGCAGGCACCTTACCTCCAGCGCCACTGCCCGGCCCCCAAGTTCAGGGAACTTTTCAAGCAAAATAATAACTGTTCTCCATTAGCCTCAAAATATAGATTGAAATATATAATGTACAAATGTTATTGTAGGGGCCAGAGAGGTGGCGCTAGAGGTAAGGTGTCTGCCTTGCAAGCGCTAGCCAAGGAAGGACTGCGGTTCGAACTCCCGGCGTCCCATATGGTCCCCCCAAGTCAGGGACAATTTCTGAGCATTTAGCCAGGAGTAACCCCTGAGCATCAAATGGGTGTGGCTAGAAAAACAAAAAAGATGTTACAGGTAAATAATATATAATTTATATATTAAAATACTATTACCATTAGGGATAAAATAGACTACTATTAATATTTTCAAAACAATGAAGACAGTCAACATATTTAAAGGAAAGTGTAAGAAAGAATTTAGGGGAGGATGGGAAAAGATGAGAAAGGGAATTAAGTAATAGGGAAACATAGGTCATGGCTCGGGTCATACTGATGTTGTGGTGTTCACCATCCAAAGCACAGACTCAACAACACTGAAAACCTTAGACCAATGATGCTACCACTAAACTTTGTAAAGTGCCTATCAAGGAAGAGGTGGTCGGGTAAGGTTGATGTTGCAACATTTGATGCCTAAACTCAGATATCAATTACTTTGTAAATAATGGTTCTTAAATTGAATTAGAAAGTATTAAAAAATAACAATGCTATCATGACTCAATATTGACTCACTAATAATGAATCAATAATGACTCAATATTCTTGTGTACACAATTATTCCTGTATACATAATTTCTGTTTCTTGTTTGTCATTACAGTGATAGGAATCGTATATATACATACATACATGCATATATAAAAGAAATAAAAATGCATGAACTGTAGTTGAGCTCAGAATAGCTTCTGTGTTAAAAGTGTAATAAGCCACTTATTTCCAGGAAGTCTAAAGCTAATATCTAATATAAGCTTATTACACTTATTTTTCCAGCATGTATATTAAAATGTATAATATTAATAAGTTCTTTATCATAATCATCTCAATATTTGGCACCTTATGGAAAATATGACCCATTTTCTGATCGAATTTTCCTTTCCTTTACACAAATATATGTTCGTAAGCAATTAGAAATCTTTATTTTAGGGGCCTGTGCACAGTGGCATGGTGTTTGCCTTGCATGCAACTGCCTAGGACAGACCTGGGTAAAATCCCTGGTGTCCCATGTGGTACCCCTAACCAGGAGTGATTTCTGAAAGCATGAGAGCATACTGAGGAATAACCCCTGAGTATCATAAAGTGTGGCCAAAAAACAAAACAAAAGTAAAAAGAAAAAAAAATCTTTACATGAAAAAGAAAGCAAATAATCCCAAATATAATATATTTTCATATAATTTAAAATGTAATAAAATTAGTGCATTTTTAGAATATCTGAACTGCGAGTTAGTTATATAATCTTATGAGATTAATGAATGAGTTCTATAACTCCCTTTCCCACAGCAAAATGATGAACTGAAGAACTACATGGGCCTCTGAGATGAAATACCTGATAGCTAGAATAGGATAGCCTGTATCTTTCTCTCAGTTACTTAAACATCATCATGACTTCCCATGGAAGAGCTAGACCTTAAAAAAATCAGTGTCATACCTATAAAAATATGGGCTGGAAAGTAGAAATATAAAGTTTTTAGAAAAAGTTATTTTCAGGCTGTCATCATAAACAACCTTTGATCATTTCTAGATCTCTCACCAGTTCTATCATCATCAACATCCTAGACTCTGACAAGTTTCCACGTGTAATTAAAAAGCCTGTGACCCCTAACTCAACTCCAACATTCTTCAATGTCTTTCAGTTTTTCTCATATAATACACACAAACTTCAGGAAACATATATATTAAAGAAAGTTTTATGTATCTTCAAACAAAGTAATAAAACTTGCAGCTCAGCTGCAATATGCTTTTAACTACTCTACACTATTATAAATATGTCAAACATAACAACATCTGTTGGCTAAGGTATCTTTAACAGATGAAAAATGTTTGATGCAAATTAGTTTTGAATATTATTAAAAGTTTGAACAAAATAGAAAACCACCTTCAATTTAGATGGGCCTGAACTGTGTGCATACTCACTGATTAAGAGTGAAGACTGGAATTTCACATTATTTTAGTGTTGGCTAACAATAGTAACATCAAGTATGATAACTGTATAGAAAATAATTTATCTTACAGATGATAAAATGACCCCAAAAGAGCCTTAATTCGTTCAGCTTAGGTAGTCAGATGATATGTGAGTAGGAATAAAAGTAAATGTAGTCAGATTAAAGTTCAAACTATATTAACAATTATATGAAGAGCTGAAGATATAGTACAGAGGCTTGGGCACTTTACTTGCACATGGTCAACAACTCTTCTATCCTGGAATAGCATATGGTCCCCTAAAACCAGATGATCTCAAAGAAAATCTGAATGTGGCCCCAAAATGTACATGATATAGCATTCTTTAAGAATTAAATATAATTTTAGAATATCCCTTATGTAGTTACCAAGAATCCACATTCATAACTTTATTTTGCTTAGTATATTCTTATGTAGTTTGGGAGCCATACCTGGAAATACTCAGGAATTACTCCTGACTCTGTACTCAAGGGTTACTCAGGAAACTATATAGAAATAGGACCCTTCTTAAAAATTTAAATCTAAGTATCTGTGATTCATGGGGAACAATTTAAAAGTTGAGCTAGAGTGGTTAGGGAATTTGCATACGGTCAATATAGGTATTGATCCTTGGTATCTTTTATGGTCCCCAGAGAAAAGGATGTAGTGTCAGAAAGAGTGTAGACTTGAAGTAATCCTTGGTATGGCCAAAAATCAAAACAAGACTTTGAAATCTCTGGAATTTGCTGTTATAGTCTTTTTTTATTTTTTATTTTTGTCCATTTCTGGCTGCTCTCAGGGATTACTCCTGGCTCTGTGCTCAAAAATTGTTCCTGGCAGGCTCAGAGGACCATATGGGATGCCAGGAATAGAACCCAGGTCCATCCCTGGTCTGCTGTATGTTTACAAGGCTGTGCTATCTACTGCTGTGCTATCTCTTGGCCTTGTTATTGTCTTTTATATAAATTTATATTACTTATAAAACGGAACTTATAAATGATAGCCTAAACTCTTTAAACCAGTGGTGTATATTTATATTTTTATGTTTTTTTAGAAATCTAATTGTACTTTTATCATTTCAAAATCTTGACTAAGTTTGTGTGTCCTATAAAAAGGAAATAATTTTACTGTTGGGAAGCTAAATTTAGACTCCATATATATGTATATATGTGTATATATATATGTATAAATCAACTTGTGCAAACCAGGTATTCATCTGAAATTTATTGGTTTAAAATTCCACTTTAGGGAGAAGTTAAGGCTACAATTATATTAAAGAATTACAACATGGTAGGAGTTTGTGCTGTCTATTTTAACAAGAGGAAAATAACTTTCCCTTTCTCCTCCTGGCTTCTTGGCTGAGATGTGAGCTGCATGTAATAAAATACAGAAAAATATATCAGGAAAGGAAAAAGTATCAGGAGAGATGCAAAAAAATTGTTTTTGCTAATTTTTATTTCCTAAAAACATGAGAATTATCAAAGATGAGCAAGCTGACACCATAAATATCACCATCATCTCAAGAAGCATTCTTTGAGTGGAATCAGAGAGCCAAAATTAAGTTACCCAGAAAAGCACTATAAAAATAGACAATTGATAAGCCAGATTTAAATTAAATCATTCTCTACTTAGATGAGACTTAGTATCTTTCTGGTTATATCTAGCAAAGAAAAACTTTAGTATTGGAGATATCCTTGCTAGGTGTCACTATACCTTCTCAGATAGTATGCTTTTTTCTTTTCTTTTTTTTTTTTTTTTCTTTTTTTTTTTTTTGGAATTTTGAGCCCCATCCAGATGTTGTCATCTTGATTTAGAGGAACATAGGTGGTGCTAGGGATCAAACTCCAGTTGGCTTCTTCAAGGCAAATGTCCTAACTGCTGTTATTATCACTGCAGCCAGCAAAATAGTAACTTCTATTTTGTTTTCAAAGCTTCTCTTAGCTTTGTTCTTATCAACAACTAGCTTGAGATAATCATTATGTCAAAGGAGGGTATATTGGGGGGGCAAATTATACACTCCTTTACTTTAAAATAAAACAGGGGCCAGAGAGATAACATGAGATAAGCTGTTAGCCTTACATGCATAGGGTGGGTGGTTTAAATCCCGACATCCCATATGGTCCCCTGAGCCTGCCAGGAGCAATTCTGAGCCAGGAGTACTCCCTGAGTGCTCGCAGGTGTGACCCAAAAACCAAAATAATAATAATAACAATAATGATGATAATATAATACAGATTTAAATAATAAACAAATAAACTTTTATTAAAATTTTACTTTTAATTTTATACATAGCGTAACAAAGTATGCCCCTATAAGATCACCAAACTGGGCACTTGGTGAATTGAAAGTCACAGAGGCAGAACTTCTTCCAAGAATATAATTATTTATAAAGCAGAAACAATTACTGAGAAGAACCCAGTGGTCTGATTTAAGAATTTTTACTGGCCTGGCCTATGTTTTCTTCTCTCTGAGAGTAGTTTTAAAATAATACACATTGTCTAAAATCAGGAGATGAAGATCCACAAAGGTTATATAAAGCAAGTCCATTTTTCAAGTTCATTTTTCACTTGGAAGGGATTTCTTTGAATAGGAAGCATTACAATAGAAGAAATACCATCCAAACTATGTTCTTTCTTTAGGAACAAGAATTATCCTTTTAGCAAAACAGCTAGAACTAGCACATGGTATATAATATAGGCCTTCAGGAAAGAATGCAAGATTGTATGTCTGACTTGAAATCTAAATCCTTGAAGAAATTCTAAAAGTTTGGCCAAGACTGCTGCTGTTAAAAACAATAAACATGTTTTCAAAAACTTTAGCAGTAGAGAATAAAATAATGCATCTATTCACTTTGAAAACTTTAGTTTTCTTTTGGGGAGCATAAATTTGTCTCATTTTTGTTTGACTATCAAGTTAGATTTGCTAAAAAATGTTTAGGTAAAGGGCCAGAAAGTAAGAAGAACTGAAGGGATTAGACTGCTTTGAGATACCTTCCCCCAGTGCACTTCACGTTAATATGGCCAACAATTTGGGAAAAAGAATCTGTGTTATTGCAGTAAAACAAATTAAAAACAAAATAGAAATTGACATAAGATACTTGTAGTTCAGATAAAGAAGCATTTATTTTACCACTATAATTACTAAGGTTCAGAGCTAATTTGATTTAGAATCTTAACCTTGTGAATTGAAACTTACCTTAGTTCACCAATATGTTTATATTAATATAAATTATCTAAAATGTTCGATTGTGGACATTTATCAACATAAATATTCTATTATGATATGCAAGAACTAAGAAAACTTCAGTATGTACACTTACATCTATCATTATTTTCATTTGGAGATGCATATAATTGTACATATGGTCTACTAAATATGGTAAATATTTTATATACCTTTTATATACTTAGAATTGAAAATAATACTTTAACTGTTTCCCCTTCTATTAATTTATTTTTTAACAACCATGGTTGAAAATTTGTTCATGATTGAGTTTCAGTCATATAATATACAGCACCCTTCACCTATTTTTATGATGCTATTTTATGAACAACAAATGAAGAGGCTTAAAAAGTTCAAAAAACAAACACCGGTCCACTTAAAACATTTCCAAGTGGAACAAAAGATGTTTCCATATATATTAAAATCGATCATTAAATTGAAAGGATGATGTAGAAAAAAGAATTTAATCCTCTTTGATTGATACTCCCAGAGTCTCTTGATCCTCAATTCTTCCTTGTGAACAAGAAACTAATCTGATGAACAAATCAAGTAATATTCTATACTTATTGTTAATGGGTTACAATCATTTTTTTTATCAGAATAGTTTATTGAGATCATTTCAATTGGTGGACTGTGCGCTTGGTAGATTTTTCCTTGTCAGGAGTATACAAAGTTGACCTTCTTTCTCTAATCTAAATAGGAAGACAATATCAACAAAAAGTATTTACAGTATGGTACACTTATACTGAACCTCAGAATAATCCAGTCCCAAAGTGAACAATCGGGATTTTGTTACCTTCAAAAATAATAGATGAGAGACCCCAGGATATAAAAGACTCACTTATACTTTTTATCTAAGAGATATAGAGTAGACATGGTGGAACTGTGTAGTCAGCAGCAGACTTTCAGAAGAATTTCATACTGGTAGCCAGTCCTCCTAGACTAGAGTCAGAGAATGTATGTAAAGACTGAATCACTCTTCATATAATTCAAGAGAATGGTAAGGGTAGTGAGTCTGTGACATAGAAATGAGTTCTTGAGATAATTGTTGCATAAGGTCATCTCCATATTTAAAATATATGCTTAGAACTAAATGATACTGTATATGTTATATATTAAATATATACATTAGTTTTGTCCTCCACAATGTCTTATTCAAAGCATTATATTCTAAGTATTGTATCTCTAAGAATGATTTTCTTTAGAATTCTATATATAATATTTAGCTCACTGTCAATCCGTAGCTTTATTTTTTATATTAGAAATAGATTTTTATATTTGTGGAATTAAAATAACAAGCAAATTTTGCAATCACTATGGATATTACAGCTAGATATTTTCATTAAAAATGTACCATTTTTTAATTTTGGCCACACCCGATGATGCTCAGGGGTTACTTCTGGCTATGCACTCAGAAATCACTCCCAGCTTGGGGGACCATGTTGGACACCAGCGGTGTCTGTCTGCAGTCTGCGTTGGGTCAGTCACGTGCAAGACAAAAGCCCTACACTATCGCTCTAGCCCCCAAAATGTACCCTTTTTGATCAAAGTGTTGATGGGATCATGAGGTAATATGGATTTCACAAAGATGTATCATCTTTAAGGTTAGGCAATGAACGTTGGTGTATGAGCGGGAAAATATTCATGGGACCATAAAGAGTGGTCATGGCATAACTTTATACTTAAATAATCTAGAAATTAAAAAGTATGTTATTCTGAAGGTTGTTGTGAGTGAGATTGATGCTTCTAATATTAAAAAATAAATACTGTGTCATCTATAGTTCATCTTGGTTTGAAATTCACAAGAGAATCATAGCACAAAGATTTCATGCAAGAGAAAATATAGAAAATTGATGACTTCCAGATACCATAATGATTTGATTATTTTCACCTTCTGAATTTAGCTTTATGTTAGAAACCCAAGATAGTTACCAAAGAAATAATTGATAATAAAACCATATTTGTCACTAAGTTTCTGTAAATCTCAATTATAAATTTTAATACAACTGAGAAAAGAATATGAGTTAGTTTCAGAATATAACTAGGACATACTATGCTAAAATCTAAATTATGAGACTACTATGATTCTTTAACCCTGTATTTAAATGTATACCTTATATGTTGAACTTATAGAAAATATGAGGAGAAAGGAAATCAGGATACAATTTTACTTAATATAAATTACATTATAGATTAATAGTAAAAGCAATGTATTTTATAATTACCTTAAAGATAAAATTTGTTTTCATGTATTAGACATTTTGGATATGACAATTTAAGAGGGATGACATAATATACTTATTTTGAAAGAAATCAATCCAACATTTTATCCTATGACTAATATTTTTCTTTCTCGTATAGATTTTGTAATAATTAAGAAGATGCTATATCATAAGAGATGATATATTTCTGTTTATCTCTCCTATTGGATTAGAAAAAGTATGAGCACTTAATAGTTAATATTTAAGTAATTGTATTAAAACCTACATAATATATAATTATAATACATCATAATTACATATAATTAATATATTATAAATTTATATAAATTATATTAAATATTGGGTAATATATTATATTAAATAGTACATATAATATAATATACTATATATATAATATAAATATTAAAATATATATTATAACTGCATCAGTCTACATAACTAAAATTTATGCATTTATTTTTAAAAGATGTATTTTAGCTTTTATCATTTACAGTAATGCAATAAAAACTGGTTACATTTTTTATTAATAGCCTATTCTTTGACACATTCTATTCCCAGTCTCAAGTGTAATGTAATCTTTGATCATTTAAATTTAGGAAACATTTTTCATATCGTTAATTTGCTTCATTGAGGACTTAATTCTACTTTCTGTCATTCTCTACCTGCTAATTTGTGCTTTTAGAGTTATCTTCCAAAGTAGTGAGTAGAATGTTAGCTTTGGCAGCACATATACTAAAATTGGAACGATACGGAAAAGATTAGCATGGCCCCTGCACAAGGACGACACGCAAAGTAGTGAGTGGATTGAAAAATAGTAATTAGAATGAAAGTATTAACAAATAACATGGTGTCATTAATTTTAAATTGCAATATAGTTAAATATGCATATTAAAATAGGCTGTCTTTGTGTTATTGCCTCTGTAGTCCTCACAATTATACAGGTTTTTCTATAATCTTTAATATAAATTGAATTATGCAATAAGTATGGAATTCACATGGGGATGTTTTCCTTTTGTTCCAGCATATATGTCAGACTACATATGATTTATATTTTCTTCTCAAGTCAAACAACATTAGTTTTCTTAGAACATCTGGCTGGCATCTGGGAGATCTACTCCATGTTCTATTAATTAGAATATCATTGTGAAGTTCGGTAATGATCGATGTGAACAGAATATATTTATATGCAGAAAAGCTCACTTTATTGATTTAATACTATGTGGTGTCCTGAAGTGCTTTGGTTTTCAGCACAATTTAAATACACTGCCAAAGCTTTATTTATTTAGTGAATTCACAGTGTTTTTCTTCAAAAGTGCTACAGTGTAATGGCAACCAGACAAGATCCACAAGGCATTTTTTTCTTTAGTCTTCAGTTGCTATCCCAAGCATACTCTGACAAGGTCACACCAGCATCTTAATGCTGAATGGCTTGAGATGTGCTTCTCCTTCTTCCCCTTCATCCTTTCGAAGTTTGCCTATCCAAATCTGGACATATTCCATGTGTCTGTTTAACCAAATCTCTCGCATTATCCTCTATTCTGCCATTGTTAGAAAATTTAAACCTGAGAAATAAGAAGTGACTAACTTTTTAATGTCTTGATAAGCCCATTGTTTGATTTTCAGGTGACTTTCCTCTCTACACTATGTAAACTATGGACCTTCTTGTGTCTTTTCTCTAAATGTTTCTTACGCTTATCCTATTTTAAAATTTCAGCTAAGAGGAGTCGGAGTGGTAGCATGGAGGAAAGGCATTCGCCTTGCAAGCAGAAGACGGTGGTTCGAATCACCGCATCTCATATGGTTCCCTGATTTGCCAGGAGCAATTGCTGAGCATAGAGCCAGGAGTAAACTCTGAGCACTGCCGGGTGTGACCCAAAAACAAAACAAAACAAAAACAACATTTTTTTTAGCTAACAGATGATTGTTGTTCTTCTGGAATCAGGTCACCATCACCATTTTCACAATGCACAGTTAATAAGAGACTAAAATAAATCCCTAAAACATGAGTTATAATTCACTCACAATGAATGGCTTTTTATGTTCAAATAACTTAATGATTATTTTTAAAATACAGTCTTAAAACCAAAAATCCAAATTAAATAATTAGCACCACATAAACACTTTCCACTCCTGATGGCTATTATTTTTATGTTTCAATGTCTCTTTGTTTCCTTGTAGTTGATTCAGGGTAAAGACTATATTCAAATCAATTTGTGAGGAACATTGTGCCAAATAGTTAACATATATTTATGGTATTAAAATTATAATTATGTTATTAATTATTATTCTCTTGCTTGTTGTAACAAATATTCCACACCATGAAAGGTGGAAAGAGAAATCAGTATTTAAAGTTTCCTTTCCTAGGAATGGATCTGTACTGGTGAGGCATGCATTTCTGATGACACTGGGAGTATGTACTGGACATATTCCTTCAGATATTTCTTTCTGAAAGTCCATAAGCACTAGCTGTAACTTCTCATTTTAGAAATTATATTAGATCATCTTTGTGAAACCAGAGTTAAATTATTGATTCTAGTTTCTCAGGCAATATGATGGAGAATGACCCTAGTTAACTACAGCACATACTTTTCATTTCTATGAAAATAAGAAATCTGATATTTCTCAATAGTTCTTCCCCTAATTTCCAAACGACTTTGCCCTATGATGATTATGTGCTATTAAACTCTGGCTCAGGTCTTCTCCAGATGTGGTTATATGAGTCACTGGTGAAAGAATTCCGTTACAAATGTTTGGAAAGTGCTTTGGGAGTTGGTGTAATGGAAGGTGTTTACTTAAATGTTGCCCCATTATAAATCAGAGACTGCAGTTGCACAAAATGGAAACCAAATAAGCTAATAGTGACATCAAAATAAAAGCAATCTGGTAGGAGTAGGGACTGTGAGAGAGACAGATACTAAAAGGGGTAAGATCCTTACCTTATATCCAGCACTTCTATCTATATGGTTCCTTAATCACCACTAGTTGTACCCACCAAAAATACTTTAAAAATGCTGGATGTTTTATATTGCATTCATAATTATTTTTTGTTTGTTTGGGTTTTCTTTTTTGGGGGTCACACCCAGTGACATTCAGGGGTTACTCCTTGCTATGAGCTCAGAAATCACACCTGGCTTGGTGGACCATATGGAATGCCAGGGGATCAAACCATGGTTCGTCCTAGGCTAGAGTTTGCAAGGCAGGCAGAGGCCTTATAGCTTGCACCACCACTACTGCCCTGCATTTGTAATTCTTAGGAAAAAACATATCAGCTTTAAACCACACTGAGTGGTAGAATGATCAATTTCAACTTTTTATAATTGATTTAAAAATAAAGTGCCTGCCCTCCTCCTATAGCACCTAAGTAGTCATTTTCTACTGACTATGCATTATGAAGATGCTGGAAAGAGTAATATTCTTGCATTCTGAGACATACTCTTTTTAATTTGGAACCTCCCTACAACGTTCTTCTGGAAACCTTCATTTTTGAAAGGATACTGAGAGGTAGCACAGAGGAAAGAAGTTCTATAAACTTGACAGCAAGGGGAAGTTTTTTCTGCTCTGCTTCCCAGTGCATGAAACTCTACTGACCTTGGGGAGGCAGGGTCAATGTGATTGAACTGACTAGGAGGTAAGCATATTGATGAGCTGGAGATGGGAGAACAGACACATACCCAAGAGGGAAATACAGAAACACAGTGCAAGTGAAAATGTTCTGTCATTTTGGAAAGCAAGTATGATGGAAAAGTGTAAGAAACTTCAATATATGGCTTTAATAAGACTACTACACCATTCCATTAAGATGATGTGGATTGAAGCAAGGTGTGTGGTAGGCTCACATCTGCACAATACAGTAAGCAGTTGTCAGTCAATTGTGCTTATTTTTCTATCAAGAATAAAAAAA
This sequence comes from Crocidura indochinensis, assembly GCA_004027635.1. NCBI lineage: Eukaryota > Metazoa > Chordata > Mammalia > Eulipotyphla > Soricidae > Crocidura > Crocidura indochinensis. Next base: position 35,136 of record PVKC010002802.1, read on the forward strand.
TTGAAGTAAATAGAATGCCAATGCTTAATACAATCACAGAAATAATAATTTCCTTACAACATTGTGCATTTATATTCCACATTTACTACTCCATTTAAAAACTCTCCCACCAGCTTTGGCTTTGAATTTCCTTGGGCATGAGTGATGAGGTGTATGTTCCTGGATCCTGTTGTTTCTCAGTTGTGGACAGTCATGAACTTTTCATTTTATGTGATCTCATGGGTGAGAGAACTAAATGAACACCTGCCTGACTTATGTTACATTACTTTTAAAAATGTAAAAATTTAACAGATGAACAAGAGGGTTCATTCTGAGAGGCACTTCTAAATGCATACAGTTAACACATCTCCCCCAGGTTATACTCCTCTCAAGGGCTTTAATGATGATGTGGACTGCGAAAGTTGGCATGGTTTGTTCCTCATGGAAATGAAGACCATACTTTTTCCACATACTTGCTAGATATGCTCAATAAAACATACTGTGCATAAATTTAAAATATGAGACATATTTATACATTTATTAGAAATAAAACCTTGGGGTCAAAGTGGTGGCACAAGCTGTCAGGCATCTGCCTTGTGCGCGCTAGCCTAGGACGGATTGCGGTTCAATGCCCCAGAGTCCCATATGGTCCCCCAAGCCAGGAGCTATTTCTGAGTGAAGAGCCAGGAGTATCTTTGAGCATCACTGGGTGTGGCCCCAAAACAAAACAAAGCAAAACAAAAAAGAAATAAAACCTGGTTAACCATTTTAAGTGACAGTAACAGTGGATGCTTAAATAACATTCTATTTGCAGATTTTTCTCAACCATATCAGGTTGCTCCCTACTTTTCAGACAGTCTTGAAAATTGTTCCCTGTAGTTACTGACCCTCAGCTAAGTGACTGATACTGAAAACTCCTGACAAGAAAGTTCCACCAATTTTTGTTATCATCCTCAGAGTCTACCGTGAATTGCACTTGGCTGTAAGCAGTCAAATTCTTTATGTTCTCCTGGTTTTACATTAGACTATCCTTGGTGGAGTAAAAGTTCTGATCACAAAGAATGAGAATAAGCAGTGCTGGCGGAGATGTGGAGAGAAAGGAACTCTTATGCACTACTGCTGGGAATCCATCTAGTTCAACCTTTATGGAAAGTGATATGGAGAGTCCTCCAAACACTGGAAATTGAGCTCCCATACGATCCAACTATATCACTCCTAGGGATATAACCTAGAAACCCAAGAATGCAATACAAAAATTCCTTCCTCACACCTAGATTCATTGCTGCACTATTTACAATAGCCAGACTCTGGAAAAAACCAAGATGCCCTTCAACAGATGAATGGCTAAAGAAACTGTCTTACATATAACACAATGGAATATTATGCAGGTGTCAGGAGAGATGAAGTCATGAAATTTTCCTATACATGGATGTACATGGAATCTAAAGTGCTGATTAAAATAAGTCAGAGGGAAAGAGACACACACAGAATAGTCTCACTCATATATGAATTTTAAGAAAAATAAAAGACATTCTTACAATAATTTTCAGAGACAAAAAAGAGGAGGACTGGAATTTCCAGACACTACATGAAGCTCACCACAAAGAGTGACGAGTGCAATTAGAGAAATAACTACATTTAGAATTATTATAACAATGTGAATGAATGAGGGAAGTAGAAAGCCTGTCTAGATTAATGGCAGAGGTGGGGTGGGGAGGAGGAAGCTTTGGGATATTGGGGGTGGCAATGTTGCACTGGTGAAGGGGGAGTATTCTTTACATGACTGAAACCCAACTACAATCATTTTTGTTATTAAGGTGCTTAAATAAAGATATTAATTAAAAAACTTCCCTTATTTGTATATTTTGAAAATCCATGTAACACACATATAAACTAACAAATTTCCCAAGACCATTCAGGGTCTTGGAATTTTGGCTCAAAGTATTCAGAGGTACTTGTCCTATTTGGCCAGATAGAAATTCAATGCACGGGTCTTATGATGAGCTATCAGGATATTGGCACATCAAGGAATAGATCTTAACTCTTGCTTTATGCCTGATGAATTCATTTTCTAATTTATTTTAAAGGGTAAATTTATTATCATATCTTACTGTGAGGTATCATTTTTATAAATGGAAAATATATAAAGACTAATAAATAAAAAACACAATGCTCCTTAAATAACTCTGTGAGACTAGCCAGCACGGCTGAAACTGTTTTGAAACATGATTTCCCCTGATCAATAAAGGAGAAAAGAAAATATTGGTTAGAGACTAAGAATATAAACAACCCAAAATAAAAATGGTTGTTGATCAAAGAGACGAGAATTTTAAAAGATTCAAGTATTCCCAAGAAAATAAGAAATGAATGGAGTCACTTTCTCATCATGACTTAATGTCATAGCAGTCACCCAAACTTGAAATACCTCATGTACTATCATGGTGTGCCCACCCCTCCTGGGAACAGCATGCCGTTGTTGAGATATAACATCACTCTGATATGTGGAGTCTATAGGATATATGAAGCTCAGGCAGTTACTTTTTAAACAACATATATGATTAACTAAACATGTGAAGTGCAAATACTTTAATCAGTGATGAAGGATTAGTTGTAAACTTATGTGTGAGAACAGGTAGTTGGTTGGATTCTGAGACTATGTATTTTGTACATTATAATTAGTATGATAGTGACCAAGTGAGTTTTATTTGTGAAAAACTGTTGCTAAAAGAAGGGTCAATTAAGTTTTGGGGATTTTTTCTCTTTGCTACAAATAGAGTGGCAATAGTGAAAAGATGGTAAGTTTATATGAGACACATTACCTTTTTCCCTAAGAGGATCAGAAAGAATGAGAACAAATGAAACAGCTTTAGACTTGTGCAGACTTCTAAACATACATTAGCCCTCAATAACATCATTAATTTTAAAACTTTATATAAAAAAGAAATGTACTTGTATACCTAAGTAAAACACTTAAGTGATACTTCAGGATTGATAGATTTCAGCAATGTAACTAATTCATTGAGTTCTATAACCAAATCGTTGGTTTTATGTTAAAATATTCCCTTGAGCAGTTGTTTAACTACCTGCATTAATAGGAACATATCTTCTTTACTGAAATCTGGCACATGAGGGATATTTCTTGATTTCCGCTTTAAGAAGGATAAACAACTTGCTCTCTTGATCCAGATTTCAATAATACAATAATGAAATAATTTTACTTTTCATAAATTGTTCACGTCATTTCATTCTTGAGTCAGTTATCAATAGAGAAATTACATTTACTTAATTTTAGTTCAAGGAATTGAATTGACTGTATAAAGTCCACAGACCTGAGACATTTAGTAATGCAGGAGAGGTTTGTAAAAGAATTATTCATAATACCTAATATCCAAACATTATAATGTTCTACTGTTCCATTTCAGCGTTTCACCGAAATTTTAAAACTTAGATATTTCCAATATAATCCACACTGAAATTTACATTGTGTCATAAGCACTGACTCCCAATCTCTCTTGAATTAAAGATCCCTTAATTAGCTCTACCAGCGTGCATTGGATCAGAATTTCCATATAACTAATTAATAATGATACAGGTAAATTAAGATGTATTTAGCAGTAAGATACAAGTATAGATAAAATTAAACTATTTATTATTAGAATATAGATTAATTTTTTTAGTTATCATACTTTAACCTGATGCATTTTGGAATGAGTAAGGTAGTATTTAGAAGGAAAATAATAATCAGCAGGGAATTTTGATGTGTTTTATTTACACTTGGCATTTTAATATGAGGACAAAATTAACACATCTATGTTAGATACAGGCTAGTAATGGTAACTTAAATGATTCTGGCAACTTAAATACTCTGAGCAGTAATGTCATGAATGAAGAGATTTTTGAAATGGGGACTGGATCTTGGACCATTTCCAACTAAAACAAATACTAATCTTCTCCTGATTTACATAGACGTTGAATTTCTAGAACTTCCAATGCATAAAAAACCTTACAAAAATATAGTTTTTATGCAGTTGGACCTTAGTTATATAAAATTTTATAAACATGTCTTTGTATAATAATCTCTAGAAAAACTTAAATATATATACGAATTAAATCCTAAATATGACTGTATGTCTGAAATTCAACTTTGAAGAACTTTGTAGATCATAGTGGTCTTAATAAATTAAAATAAAAAAACAAAAACTTTAAATCATGTAAACTAAGGTTATTTATTTGTTGTATAAGTTTCTTAATACTGGAGATAATCCAAAAAACTCTCCTAGAACACCATACAGTCAGTCCTAATAGTGACTGTTATTCCATTGTTCTAACAAGCAAAATTCCCACAAAAATTTCAAGAATCCTACTAGAGTTTCTAGTAACAGGGTTTTAGAATCTAACTAAAAATACAATGAACTTTCATCCTCAAATCAAAGAGATCTGGCTTCAATTACTCCTCTATCCCACTTTGTGTGAATTTGAGAATGCTAAGTCAGGGCAGTAGTTAGTTGTCTCTTCTGCAAAAGAGAAATAACAGTGTAATATTTATAGGACAGATGAAGTTACTAGGCACAAAATAAATGTGCTCCATAGTTATATTTGCTCTTCTCACATTTTATTTCTCCTTTATTTCTTTCCATATTATTCTAGATTATAGTTTTTGACAGTTTTATTTGCTAAGAGCTACTGACCAAGAGAAGAAAGCATAGATCAAAATGGACTGTGGTATGGTACAAGGCACATTGGCAAGCATATAGGAAAGTAGTAAATGAAAAAAATTGAATATGATTTTTCCTTAAAAAGGGATAGTAGAAGGAGTAAATATGTTCACTTCTTTAGTTAAGTTATTGTCTTTAAATCTTAAAACTTCCAAAATTAACTAAAGAAAGTTTCATTTAAAAAGTAAGATTCTATGATCATTTGAATATCATTTATACTCCCCATGTATTATATCATGATAACAAAAACATTTACACAATAACAATGCTAGAATAATTCTTTGCTAGGCAAAGAATCACAGAAAAAGAATCAAAGAAACCCCAGCAAGGTTTATACTGATTTTGATGTGTGGATAGTGACCACAGTTCAATCCCCCAGTGTCCTATATGGTCCCCCAAGTCAGGAATGATTTCTAAGTGCATAGCCAAGAATGTCACCAGGTGTGGCCCCCCAAAAATCAAGCAACAACAGAAATGTACAGAGACAGGGTGGGAGAAATAACACAGAGGTAGGGCATTTGCCTTGCACACAGCCAATCCAGGAAGGATGATGATTCGAATCCCAGCATCCCACATGATCCACCGGGCCTTCCTTCCAGAAGAGATTTCTGATCCCAGAGCCAAGAGTAATCCCTAACACCAGTAGATGTGCCCTCCCCCCAAAAGTGTACAGAGAAATCCACATGTTTCAAAATAATAATGATGTATTAAAAACATGAAAGGAAACAATGATTTTCAGATAGCATCTCTTTTTTCTTATAAATCTAGTAAAAGTTATTTTGAACTCAATGACAAACATGTCAGTACTGCATTACCATGTATATTATAAAATAATAGGACATGGAACAAAGGTGACTGACATTTCTTTTCTTAAATTAGACCAAAAAAAAAAAGAAAATGTGGAGCTTAATACTTCTAGGTGCCAAGGCTTCAAAGCAGTTTACTTATTAATTCATGCAGATGAGCATCAAAATCTCATCTCCACATATCCTACAGAGGTACTTTTATCTTTAACACTATATCATTTTTAACATTCTATAATTTTTAAATAATGCACTGTTAAGGTAATTTATTAATTTGAACAGTTTGTAAAACATAGGACTATCAGGACAAAAAAATCAAGTGGTGGGATTATATACACATTCTAATGGAATGTATATAATATCCTTCTACTCTTATGGGAGTCTCTTAGAAAAGGATGTAAACAGAAGAGAAGAACATCTCTAATCTGATCATAGTTATTCTCCAAAGTATCTGAAACTGGGAAGTAACTGAAATGACTGAAGGACAAGTTCCTGTTATCTCATCCTCCACCCCACATCTCATTTCTGCCAGTTAAGGCCCTCAAAACTGCAGGGAACAAGAACCAGGGATCCAGCACCAATGTTCAGGCCATGTCCAGGCAGGGATGTACTCAGGTCTGCTGAGGACAGGCTTCCCATAAAAATCTCAGACTTGAAAAAGTTTCATAAAAACTATTTATTCTTACCAGAGGTCTTTCCACCTCTTCGTCTTTCTCCATCTTTTGCTGTTTTTTGATTACGCCACTTCAAACTGTTCTGTTGATGGTCTTCTTGCCATGAAATTGAAAAGGTGGTCTAGAGAATCTAGAACAGTACAAGGAGCACACATTCAAAGTCAGTGAGTCCTCCTGCAGGAGGAGGGTATGGACCCATGCGATACTTTCAGAAGACCATGGTGAAGGTTGTCATTACTTCTTCAGAAGTGTATATTCTTTGGTATGTAGCATTTTTACCCTGATTCTAGAGGAG